>CAUYON010119613.1:0-22226 GCA_963573935.1 Arctocebus calabarensis
TTTTTTTTTTTTTGAGACAGAGCCTCAAGCTGTTGCCCTGGGTAGAGTGCTGTGGCATCACAGCTCACAGCAACCTCCAATTCCTGGGCTCAAGCGAGTCTCTTGCCTCCGCCTCCCAAGTAGCTGGGACTACAGGCGCCCGCCAGAACGCCCGGCCATTTTTTTGGTTGCAGCCGTCATTGTTGTTTGGCGGGCCCGGGGGCTGGATTCGAACCCGCCAGCTCAGGTGTACGTGGCTGGCGCCTCAGCCCGTTGAGCCACAGGCGCCGAGCCCCTTGCACCATATTCTAATGCAGCAAGAAGGCCCTCAACAGAGCTGGCACCGTACTCTTGAACTTCCCAGCCTTCAGAACCATGAGCTATAAAAATCTTTATTTTTTATAAATTGCCTGGTCTCTGGTATTCAGTTATAGAAACAGAAAACAGACTAAGACACTTGACTAGATTTAAACTGTGAATTTTGTCTCTCCAGTGGTGTGTGGTCACTGCTTTCTCTGCTAGTCTTTGTATTCTTACTTTTAATTTTTGGTCTAACTTTGGGGTCTCCCTTGTGTCTGCATAGCTTAGGTGTCAGTCAGTGACTTGGGCAGAGGTCACGCTGAAATCTCGAGCCCTCCAGGCTTCCATCTTCTGCCAAGTGACCTGTGTGTGGCTGGAGAGTGCATTTGAAGATCAGCTGTCCTCCCTCAGCTTTCTTTTAATTTTCTCCTGGCTCCCTGGGGTTTCTCCTTTAGAGGCAGGTCTAACAGGGTACTTAGCGAAATTTGCATCCCAGACAAGTATCATTAAATGGAAGCACTACATTCTGGAGGTAGTTATGCTGCAAAATAGTTTAGAATGAAATGATTGTTGAATATTAATTTAAAATTATAGTCCTAGGCCTAGCCCTCATCGCCCAGTGCCAAAGCCCCAGGATCCGATGCCTGGTGGTAGCAAATCCTGGGTGGCAGCCTGGGTTGAAAGTAGCCTCTTTTTTGCCCTTTACCCTGCTGCTCAACCTCTGAACGGTGATCCCTCCTTTCTTCGGGCTCACTTGTTTCTAACACTACTGCCTTTCTCCTCCCCCTGCTCTGGCCATTCCCCTCTGCCAGCTTCCCTGCAGCTGGACACACCCGCTGCCCACACCCACAGCGCCATCGCTCTGAGCTGTCTTTGCCACCACGGCCCACCAGAGGGCGCTCTGGCCCCTGCTAAAGCTCCCTGCGTGCTCTGGGAGCCGCCAATTACTCAGTCGTGTATAAAAACATCTCCTCTCTAACCATCAAACAGGTCCTTGTTTCTGCCCCTACTCTGGGGTTACATCTAACAAGCCATAATGTTGCTATGGCGACTACCGCCTTCCTGTCCTTTCCTCCTTAGCCAATTCTGTTGGCTAATTCAAGAACAGCTATCCTGTGGTCAGTCTCCCCTCAGGGCCTATTGTGGCTCTTACAAGATCCCAAGACAACCACATCCTGGCACAGTCAGCAGCATAAGACAGTCATAGAGGGGTAGGGATGGCGCATGGCCGGGAACCCAGAGCCCATGAAATCCCAGTAGGCCTGTGGCTGTTCCCCACCATCATCAGAGGACCTCCAGGCTGCCAGGCCCAGGCCCTGCCCTCCACCTCTCTTTTGTACTAGAAAATCTCCCTTGAAGATTCCATTTTCTTCTTTCCGAGCCTCAGATCTCAAATCTAAAGGAGCACCCAGAATTTCACTAATTGACATACATGTTCATGCCTATGTTAATAAACATCCTAATGCAATATTTTAAAAAATCAAAATGACTGTAAAAAATCCATAATAAACACCATATCACCCTTTTAAGCAAAGACAAGATCAGTGTTTCTGAGCTCTCTTTTGCCTCATGCTGCAATGGGCTCTGCTGGGCACTGTGAGGTTTCACCCCCCACCACTTATTCAAGGACCTCTGCTCTGTACCTTTCTCTCTCCCGCAACATTACCTTTCCTCTCTTTGCTGGATCCTCCCTTTAGCATATTTCCCACTTTATTTTTATTTATTTATTTATTTATTTTTTGAGACAGAGCCTCAAACTGTCACCCTGGATAGAGTGCTGTGGCATCACAGCTCACAGCAACCTCCAATTCCTGGGCTCAAGCGAGTCTGTTGCCTCTGCCTCCTAAGTAGTTGGGATTACAGGCGCCTGCCACAACGCCCGGCCATTTTTGGTTGCAGCCGTCATTGTTGTTTGGCGGGCCCCGGGCTGGATTCGAACCCGCAAGCTCAGGTGTACATGGCTGGCGCCTTAGCCCGTTGAGCCACAGGCGCCAAGCCATATTTCCCACTTTAAAACACAAGAAAACCAGTCCCCTGCTTTACCTTGCCTGCTCCCACCCCAACTTCCATTCTCCTTTGTCTCTGGAACTTGCCAGTCAGGTTCTTGCTGCCCAGGAGAAGGTCACCAACTATCTCTTCCTGGTCTGCGCTCCTCTTGTGTGATAGAAGCTTTTGACAGAGGAGGCCACCCTCCTTGAAACTCTTCTTTCTTGGTCTCTTGGTGTTTCAACTTTCTTGGCTTTTTTCCTACCCCTCTGATCACTCTCTTCCTGGGTTCTTTATCATCCTGATCCTAAATGTTACGTTCAGACCGCCCCTGCATCCACACCCACTCCTTGAATGCTCTCACTCAGGCCCTTAAATAATATTGTATCATTTACTGAATGGTGATTCCTAACCCTGTATCTACAGATTAGACCTCTCTTCCGACTTCCAGACTCATGTCCCACTAATATTTCCATGTGTGGGCTTACCAGGCAGCTGTTCTTTTTTTTTTTTCTTTTGAGACTGAGTCTCAAGTTGTCGCCCTGGGTAGAGTGCTGTGGCATCATAGCTCACAAAAACCTCTAACTCTTGGGTTTAAGCGATTCTCTTGCATCAGCCTCCCATGCAGCTGGGACTGCAGGCACCCACCACAATCCCTGGCTATTTTTTTTTTTTTTTTTGAGACAGAGCCTCAAGCTGTCCCCCTGGGTAGAGTGCTGTGGCATCACAGCTCACAGCAACCTCCAATTCCTGGGCTCAACCGAGTCTTCTGTCTCTGCCTCCCTGTAGTAGCTGGGACTACAGGCGCCCGCCACAACGCCCAGCCATTTTTTGGTTGCAGCCGTCATTGTTGTTTGGCGGGCCGGGCTGGAATCGAACCCGCCAGCTCAGATGTACGTGGCTGGTACCTTAGCCGCTTGAGCCACTGGCGCCAAGCCAATCCCTGGCTATTTTTTGGTTGTAGTTGTCATTGTTGTTTGCAGGCCTGGGTTGAATTCGAACCCACCAGCATCCGTGTATGTGGCTGGCACCCTAGCCTTTGAGCTATAGGTGCTGAGCCCAGGCATGTGTTCTTATGACCCCATATGCAGCTCCTGCTCTTTCCCCCTTCCTCTCTGAAATGTGGCTCCATCCATCTGATCACTCAGGCCTCTTTTTTTTTTTTTTTTTTTCTATCGCATGGTGGATCCAGTCCATTAGCAAACTTGTCAGCTCTGCCTTCAAAATTGCTCCAGGCCAGGCAAGGTGGTTCATTCCTATAATCCTAGTACTCTGGGAGGCGGAGGCAGGTGGATTGCCTGAGCTCATGAGTTGGGAGACAGCCTGAGCAAGAGCTAGACCTCGTCTCTAAAAATAGCCAAGTGTTGTGGCAGGTGTCTGTAATCCCAGTTACTTGGGAGGCTGAGGCATGAGAAGCACTTGAGCACAAGAGTTTGAGGTTGCTGGGAGCTATGCCACCATGGCATTCTACTGAGGGTGACGAAGTGAGACTCTGTCTCAAAAACAAAAACAACAACCAAAAAACCCCAACAAATTGCATCTAGAATCCTCCCTCAACTCTTCTCCTCCACCAATCTCACTGGAAGAGAAGCTATGAATCCTTCTTGCCTTCCTTTGATCAACTTCACTGAAATGTGCTTTATGGACAAATATATGGGCTTATAAATGTCTCATATATGCTGGAGAAAAATGTGTGTTCTTCAAATTTCTGGGGTGAGAATTTCATATATATTTACTAGATCACTCTTATAACTGTCTTGTTCAGCTCCTCTGTGTTATTTATTTATTTAGAGATGAAGTCTCACTTTGTCACCCTCAGTAGAGTGCCATGGTGTCATAGCTCACAGCAACCTCAGACTTTTGGGCTCAAGTGATCCTCTTGCTTCAGCCTCCCGTGTAGCCGGGACTACAGGTGCCCACCACACACCCAGCTATTCTTAGAGATGCGGTCTCACTCTGCCTCAGGTTGGTCTTGAACTCATGAGCTCAGGCAACCCACCCACCTTGGCCTCCCAGAGTGGTAGGATTACAGGTGCGAGCCACCGCATTATAAATCTTAAATCTTTTTTGGTCCTCAAGATCTCAGTTTCCATATCTTTCTACTAAGGAAATCTTTATCTTCAGCTTCATCAGGAAATGGAATATGTTTGAATAAACTATTGATAAATGTGAACTAATGACATTGCTACTCAGGCCAAGGTCACCAATGACTTCTTCCTCAGGGGGAGTGTTTTTCTGCTCAAAAAGCATATGTCGGCTCGGTGCCTGTGGTTCAAAGGGCTAAGGCACCAGCCATGTACACCTGAGCTGGCGGTTTCGAATCCACCCGGGCCCACCAAACAACAGTGACGGCTGCAACCAAAAAATGGCTGGGCGTTGTGGTGGTTGCCTATAGTCACAGCTACTTGGTAGGCAAGGCAGGAGACTCACTTAAGCTCAGGAATTGGAGGTTGCTGTGAGCTGTGATGTCACAGCACTCTATCCAGGGTGACAGTTTGAGGCTCTGTCTCAAAAAAAAAAAAAAAAAAAGCATATGTCAAGAGCTCACATGGGCCACTCACAGATGTTGACCACACAGTGGGTAACAGGGAATCACAGTAAATTGCAGAAGACCTGCCTGATTCAGATAATGGCCTCTCACTGTCATGAACAACTTTAGAAATCAATAGTAAAAAACTAAGAAACACGTCACAGAGGTGAACTCCCCCAAAGCCCACCTAAGCGTGAAAAATAAAACAGCAAACCTAACAGAAGACAATGTAGGAGAATCCCTTTGAGACTTTTGCATAGGGACAGGCTTTTTGAACCAAACACAAACTATATGGGAAAAAAGTTTTCTGTTCAACTAAGGGCACCACAGAGGCAGTTAAGATCTGGGTGTCTATCTAGAAAAAGACCCTTGCGATGTCTGACATTGATAATTAATAGCCAAGAAACTCCTGTAAATCTATAAGAAAATAACCCAAAGGAAAATAGGCAAAGATTATGAATACGAAATGGCTAATGAACATTTTGTTTATTTATTTTGTGAGACAGAGTCTCAGTATGTAGCCCTTGGTAGAGTGCTGTGGTGTCACAGCTCACAGCAACCTCAAACTCTTGGGCTTAAGTGATTTTCTTGCCTCAACCTCCCAAGTAGCTGGGACTACAGGAGTCCATCACAATGCCCGGCTATTTTTTTGTCATTGTTGTAGTTGTCATTGTTGCTTAGCAGGCCTGGGTTCGAACCCACCAGCTCCGGTGCATGTGGCTGGCGCCCTAACCACTGAGCAACAGGCACTGAGACAGAGCATTTTAGAAGGTGTTCCATCTCACTGGTAATTGTTAATTTTATACCTATCCAGTGGGAGAAAGACTCTGAAAAAATGAGAACTAGTGTGAGTGTGAATGGCACAGCCACGGGACAGCATCTCGCAAAATAGGGACACTAAGTTACGTGTCAGCCCAATGCCCCAGCAATGGAACTCCTAGAGAAACCCTAAAAACCCAAAAGAATAGAAACAGAGGCTGAGTGCAGAGGCTCATGCCTATAATCTCAGCACTTTGGGAGGCCGAGCCGAAGGATCATTTGAGACCAGGAGTTTGAGACCAGCCTAGGAAACATAGTAAGACCCTATGTCTCCACAAAAGTAGTGCAGTGACATGTGCATGTTGTCCCAGCTACTCAGGAGGCAAGAGGATGGCTTGAATCCAGGAGTTCAAGGCTGCGTGAGCTATAATTGCATCATTGCACTCCAGCCTGGACAACAGAGCAAACCCCGAAAAACAAAACAAAAAACAAAAAAGAGGAAAGCCACAGAACGAATTTCTGTAAATAAATTTAAAACACGTACGTAGATAGAACAGCACAGCGTAACTTCCTAGACTACATGAATAAATATATTCAAGTATAATTATATGTAATGTATAATTAACATATATTCGGTACATTGGTGTGGGCACTGACAGTGAAGATATAGCAAATGGGGGAGCCCCACCCCTGGCCCTCAGGCCACTGAGGTGTGGAGGGCATAGGAATGAAGGGGGAAATCGAATGCAAGATGAGATTTGTCCACACCGTTGACCTTGGGGCGAGCTCAGACCTGCAACCAGCTCTGCCCCTCTGCACTGAGGCTTCATTGCTGGTCCCCTTGAAGGGCATTTCTCGTACCGGCAGGTGCCCGAACTACCTAGCCCCCATCCCATAACCACAAACTAGAGCCTCTCGGATCTTTGTTAGTGTTCAGGTGACTCCAATCCCTAAGAGAGTGTGAGAACCTGTTGTAGGAGAAGAGGGGTGCCTGTGGGCTGAATTATGTCTCCTCCAAACTCATATGCTGAAGTTCCATAGTATCTCAGACTGTGACCTCATTTGGAAAGAGGGTTGCTGCAGATACAACTTGTTACAATGAGGTCAAACTGGAGTAGGGTTGGCCCCTGATCTAATAGGACTGGTGTCCTTATGAAAAGGGGAGATTTAGACACAGAAACATGCATGCAGGGAGCCAAATGACGATGAAGGCAGAGATTGGGGTGATACTCTGATAAGCCAAGGAACCCCAAGGATTGCCAGAAAACCACCAGAAGGCTGAAGGGAGGCCTGGAGTGGATTCTCCGTCATGGCCTTCAAAAGAGACCACCCCCTTAGCTTGGCGCCTGTGGCTCAAGCAGCTAAGGCGCCAGCCACCTACACCTGATCTGGCGGGTTCAAATCCAGCCCAGCCCACCAAACAACAATGACAACCAACCAAAAAAATAGCCGGGCATTGTGGCAGGCACTGTGGTCCCAGCTACTTGCGAGGCAGAGGCAGAAGAATTGCTTGAGCCCAGGAGTTGGAGGTTGCTGTGAGCTGTGATGCCACGGCACTGTACCCAGGGTGACAGCTTGAGGCTCTGTCTCAAAAAAAAAAGAAAGAAAGAAAGGAAGGAAAGAGACCACCCCTGCTAACACCTTGATCTTGGACTTCTGGCCTCCAGAGGTGTGAGAGAATGAGTTTCTGTTGTTTAAGCCACTCAGTTTGGGACACTTTGCTATGGCAGTCCTAGGAAACCAATATAAATCGGCCCCTCTCTGGGGTATGTGTGAGGTCTTGATTGGTGTTTGGGGAGTGGCCAGTCCCCTTCAGGTCCCAGGCTCAGCTGCCTCCCTGTTTAAGCAGCAAAGACACAGTAAATCTGTGGCTGTCCTCGCATCAAATCTGGGTGTCTTGGTCTTACCGGACAAAATCCCAGGCCTAGATATTCTCAGCACGGCTCTCTGCAAAGCTGACAGCCTATTCCAGTAAGCAAGGGAGATGAGGAGGAAACGCTGAGTATTTGAGCCTCCCTAGGAAGATTCTAGCTCAACCCCCACCAGAGAGTGCCCAGTACATTATCCCTGCTGTCCCCATCTGTTCTGCCTCTGTGACAGAAAGAAATACTTCCAATGCTGTTGGCAGAGGCCCACTCTGCCCTGGGCAGAGAGCCCCATCCTCCTGTGTATCTGGAGAAAGCCGGCTCAGTGGCTTTGGGACCAAACATGCCCAAGGTAAGTCTTCCTAGCTGGGTGCCCCACACAAGCTACTTAACTCCTCAGGTTCCTCATCTGTGTAAAGATGATAATCAGACTTGCCTGATAGAACCATTGTGAGGATCAAATCAAATAACGCTATGCTTTCAGCCCCTTCCATGTCTGGTTCCAGTGAAATGTGATTGTATCAGGAGGCTGAAGACCGCAGGCTTCCTGGGGGATGGGGCTCTATCCCTGGCCAGTCCTGCTCAGTGGCCCAAGGGCTGGGGTGGGGCTCCCTCTCTCTGCAGACCAGCAATCAGGATAATTTTGGAAGCCTGGTGGTGATTTCACCTGGCAGGGCTGTCAAGAAGAAAAAAGTCCCTCAGCCTTTGGCTGACATTATGGGCCCTCTTTTCCCAAAGATTCAGATTTGCATCCTATATAAACAGGGTGGCAGGATCCACATAGCAACAGCTCTGGGGTTCCTGCAGCCATCCCTCAGGAACCTCGTGGTCCACACTAGGACTAAGGCTGGAGATCTCTGCCTCCCACCTAGTCTCACAGGCAGAGGCCGCATCTCCTTGGGTCCAGGACAGTGGGTTGCTGAAGGCAGACTGGAGGTGCTTCAGGCCCCCCCAGTTCAGCCACATCCTTTCCCCCAGGTTCGTGCCTGCTATTTATCAGCCTTCAGCCTATCACCACTCTGGACCAGCCCTCACTCCCAGGGCTGGGCGCTAGATTCTTTCCCCTAGGTTTTCTACTCGTAACACTTTTCTTGGGCCCCGGTTGCTCTTGACCTCAGCAGACCCCAGCTCCTGGGACTCCACCTTGGTGCCGGCAGCCCTGGCTCCCGCCCCACTTTCTGGCTCTGCTTCCACGCCCTTGGCTCCCACCAGGAGGCACTAAGCTAATCAGGCTGATGATGGCCCAGGTTCAATTCCATTGTCCCTGGCTATAACACACAGTAAATTTCCTTAGCCTCTGACTCCCCTGTGAGCCCTGCCTCTCGCCAGGCAGCCTGGCTTAGGCAGCCGCCAGCTCCCCCACTTGCTGTATCATCACTGATGAATCAGGTCTGCCCAATTTGGGGGTGTAATTTAAACACCATCTACAGAGTCACGTCTCTCTCAGCAGCAAAACAAGATTGGTCACGCCTTTCCAGGTCTAGCATGGGAAGACCTGGGGTACTAAATCCTAAAACCCTTAACTATTATCCACGAGGCCATATTCTAATCTGCCTGCCAGAGATCTGAGTGTGACAAGATACTTTGGAAAATGATTTCCATCATCTCTATACATTTTGAGGGTGGGCTGGTGGTATTAGTATTATTTGTCAGCAGATGGTCCTTGAATTTCCAGGCTCTTTGCCTTCTTGCCCCTCCTCCAGGGTGTCTGGCAACTCAGGATGACCTGAAAGGACTTGGAGAAGGAGAAAGATCAGGATGCTGTGTTTGTTCTCAAACCCAGGCTCCTCCTCCCCCAGGGATGGGGAAAGGACCTCTGCTGGCCATTCCTTTTGTCTCAATCCCTCCCAGAAAGGGAGAGGCTTGGCCGTGATACAGGAGAAAGAGGAAGTTATGCTGTATGGGAGCCTGCAGTTTGCACAGCCCAAGCTCGAGTCTGTGGCCCACAGGGGACGGTGCTTTCTGTGGGATCAGGGAGAAGCACGCAGAAAGCAATTAGAGAGCAAGTTAGAATTTGATTATGTCATGTTGATACAAGCCCAAAAGGAACACTAGGACAGGATGAATGTGGCAGGAGGTATCTTTTAAGACTTTGTTGAGGTGGATTTTAATTTTACTAGTAGCGTTCATAACAACTTATATGCACTAGTCACAGAGGGGACCAAAGCTTCAACCTCACCCTCAAGTGGACAAGGGGAAATGGTGAATGGGATGAGAGAAACATACAAGAAACATATCAGGGAGGGCTTCTTGGAGGAAGTGGAATTGGAGTTATAGAATGGGTCAGGTTCTAAAGAGGAAGATGTGGGAAGATGAGGGTAAAGAAGCTGCCGAGGACAGTCAGTGGCAATTCAGCAATCCACACGGTGGGTCATGTGTGGGAGGAGAGATGGAGCCAGGAGAGGAAGGAGGGGGAGGGGAGCCCTATGGATCCCAGGGACTTTGAAAACTATGCTGAGGAGTGGATTTTGCTTTAATCAGAGTGCAAGAGTGTCAGTCATTGAGCAGGTGAACAACATAGTTGGGAAAGAGACAGTGGGCTGCAGGAGGAAGCAGTGATTAGCACCAGGACAGGCCATAGGGACAGCAGCTGTGAGGCTGGGGGGCACCACAGGCTGGGCCTGAGTTGATGCCATGAATAGACCCATGGGTCTGGGCAGGAGCAACACCAAAGGACATTGGTGACTGTGCAGGACAGTGCAGATAGTGTCAGCCCAGAGGGATGGCTCCTAAGTTCCTTTTTGCCCTTAAGCCCCTGCTGGGCCCTCCTGTCTGTGACTGGGCGTATCTGCCTCCAGCCATCTTTTGGCATCTCTGCTTTTGGATTCCCCCGTTTCTGCAAAGTGACAGGCCTTCCTTCCAACTTGAGCAGGAGAGGAAAGAAGAGACTTAAGAACGAAGGTCTGCAAAGAGAATTGCGAAGAAGAAAGCTGATGCAACAATAGCTAATGTTCTCTCTCCTTCCCTCCCACTCTCTTTCTTTCTTTTCATAGAATTTTTTATATGCCAGACTTGGTTCCAAGCATTTTACAAGGATTAACCCAGTTTATCCCAAGAACAACCGCACAAGGAAGACTTGTAACTGATGGGCAAAGATACAGGCTTGACCCCCAGACTCCCATCTTCTAGCCTCAGCTTCATACCCTCTAGCTACGTGATCTTAGGCCAGTTACTGGATGTCTATTTGCCACATCTGTAGACTAGGAGTGATGGACAGTGCTTGGCATGTGGTAAGTGGCCATTCATCTCTTACAGATGGGAGAACAGAGGCTTAGAGGGAAGAAGTTCCAAGCTCACTCTTCGAGAGCTGGGTCTGGGAATCCCGTGCACTGGCCACCCTGTTCCGCCTCTGTATCCTACAGATGAGACAGCAGGAAAGGTTTGAGGCAGGCAATGTAGTTTCCCAGACAGGATGTGGGGAAACTGAACTGCCTGCTCTCGTGGCCACAGATGCTTGGGCCTGTGGGAGGCAGGATGCAAATATGAAAGTGAGGGTATGTGGATTTCAGCCCAGTTTTAGAAGTTGAGGATTAGGAAGGCAAATATGGGAATGAATCAAGTGTAGCTAAAGATTCCTGATCGGGGAGGTCAGGAGGGAATGACTGAGAGGTCAGCCACTGCCTGCAGATGCTCGCAGTGTCCACAAGGGGGTAGCATAGTCTAGGCTCTGTCTTTGGTTAAACTTTAATGGTGTGGCCCTTCAGAGAGACCTAGAATAAAATGAATCCTGAGCAGCCTGCCCAGAATCAGTAACACATCCTAAAAATGTTACGAATGACAGCAATGATGGGGCCTTTAGAAACAACTTAGTCCTTATTCAGCAGAGGGCAAGAATGAGTGCGAATGATCAAATGATTTTTTTCCCCAAATCTAACCCATGGAGTTCAAGTTGGAAATAGAGCCCAGGTCTCCAAATCTTAGGTCTATGGAAAGAAACATCATCCCACTGCCAGAGGGAGGACTTGGAGAACTTGGTTCTCTACAGTAGAGAGAGATGAGTCCCTGCCTTATGTGAGTGTGTATGTGGTCCTCCCTCCCCTCCTGGCATCCTCTGGGGCCAGCAGGTGCTGCTGGTGATGCTCAGTAATAGCCCCCTTCCTGGCTGCAATGTCCCTCTTGCCATCTTGTGACCTAAACTCATCAACTCTATGTTCTGGAGAAGAGAGAGCCTGGCAGGTTAGAAACAGGAGCTTGCATAGGGAAGCAACTGGGGACCATGAAAATTATAAACAAATTGATTTTATTATTTATAAATATATTACTATATTTAGTAAGAACAACCCAAAACCCATAAAAGTAAGAACTTTAGCCCGGGTGCAGTAGCTCACGCCTGTAATCTTAGTACTCTGGGAGGCTGAGGTGAGTGGATTGCTCAAGAGTGGCAGAGATTGGAAATGTCATCAAGCCACACGCAATAAAGCTGGTTCCAGTCCATGAACCCCTGTATCACTCTCCTCTGGAGAAACCCCAACTGCCCCCTTCTATCATCGCCCGATTCAGCAGGAAACAGTTAGATTGAGTCTTCGCCCCTTTTCCCTAACAGCAGTTGGAGTTTCTACTCAGAGAGGGGGAATTGATACAGGACAATTGGCTCCCTAACCAGCTCAGCAGGGCTGGTGGACCTTCTGCCTCCTCCTTGGCAATGTCGGTGGTGTGGCAGCCAGCTGAAGAGCCAGAGGGCTGGATGACAGGCAAGGAGGGGGACCTCCAAACTCCACCAGAGGCTCCAATAGCCAAAAAGGCTGGACAACTGCTGAGGAGACACCTGTGCCTTGGTGTCTCCTTCACTTCACACTTAGGACTAAATGTGGAACCCCTATCTCCTATGCCTAGGTCAATTTCTTGTGAATTTCCTAGGCCTCAATTCCATGAAAGGACTGTATCCATTCATTCAGACATTCATTCACCTTGCCCCTGGTGGAAGGGACTGTATTCATTTGTTTCCTGGCCAAGGATCCCGTACACCTATATATACCCTGAGACTAAAGGCCTAAAGGAGGAGATGGGGAAAGACTGGGAGAGAAACGGAGAGAGCTTCTCTCTCTCCACTAGAATTTTCTCCCTCTACCAGGTGACTTAATGTTTTCTGTATTCTTTTCTGTGATTAAATTCTGTCTTACAAAAAAAATAATAATAATAATAACTACAGAGTTATTTCTTGGACTAAAGTACATAGGGTTTATATTACAAGAGAAGGCAGTGACCATATTTGAGGAAGATATATTTGGTTAATAATTGCTTTATCTCCTTCTTTTTGAAATTTGAGACCACATGATCTATTAATCATGGATTAAAGAAAAGGTAGTGAGGGAGCCCAAGAAACAAGATGCATTCTATGTCCCGAAAGACCTTATGAATTTGTTGAGAAGATTGTGCAAACAGCTAAAAGCCACCAAACAATGAAATATGTGCTTGGCATAGAGCAGGCAATTGGTTAATATCTATATGGGTTTTAGTTTAGCTAGTTAAGTCTATTGTCTGGTTACTAGCCTTAAGCACAAAATGTCCTCAAAACTCTGCTCAGTGAGTCCTGTGCCTGGCCCTCCCCTCCCCTTTGGCTACACTGAGTCCCTGTGGTTTGCTGTTTTTAGGAGCCACTGCCCTATTGCCTCATGAGGCCACTTTCAGACTCTACCTCTGGTATCTCAAACTTCTCACCCAACTGCTGCAATTCCAGCATATCTGTCAATGAAAACTAATTTGTGTGACTCTGAAAGTAAGTAGTAATTACTATGCATACACAAGTGAGATAATGTGTGACGAATTTCTATTTATATAAGAGGCTGATCTGCTTAAACACAGAGGAAGATACAGCACTTGGAGTTAGTGCAAAGAGGTGATCTTTTAGGCGCACACCCTTGGCCAGCTCACCAACATACAGAGTCCACATTTTCTCATCTTCACCAGGCAAGGACACTAACTGTAGGTTAGGCTTTGCTGGGCCTGTGGTGTGTGCCTGCCAGAAGTAAGCAACCCTGAGTCCATTTTCGTGAACAATGGCTTGTTTGGATAGAAATGCATGTGTTCCTAGATGTCCTTTATTAGTGAATGTGGACAAGAGCAATTGGAACATAAGTTACAGCCACTTATTTCAACTCTTATGTGATAAGCTCATGATGACTTGGGAAATGTAGGCTACATATAATAGGAGGGTAATGTAATTTTCCTCATATGGTTATTATGAAGATTAACTACTAACCCAAGTGTCTAATGGAGCCGAACAATACTGCCCAAACATTTCTTGAGTATTCTATTTTGCAACTAAATTACCAAGGAAAAACTTTTGTTGATAGTAAATATAGAAGAATTAATGCAATGAGAAGCGATCTGGAGTTTGTATTCTTAACTTCTACATTCTTTGTTCCTGTAGAGGTTACCCTGGCTTCCAGCTTTCAGTACCTTTGAGGTGTACTGGCTCAATCCTGCTTATCTCTATGTTCTCCACAGCATCTTATAAAGTGGCTTATTTTGCTGAAGTTCAATATGGATATGCCACATGAAAAATGCATAAAATTATACTTGGAAGTACATCACAGAAAGGAGCGGCAAGACTAAAGCACAGGCATTCAGTGAGGTCTTGTGTAGTAACACATAGCTTGGAAATCTTATGCTCATGAGGTGTAACATCAATTAAGGAACAACCAAGTTCTGAGTTTAGGAACAGTACAAGACCATTACAGCCCTGCTTACTGGTATGGCAGTTCTTTAATTGACATGTGAGCCCTGCAAATATCCTTAGATATTTCCATGTTAATAAAGACAACCCTAGAGAATGAGAGGAGACAGGAGAATCTGTACTTATCCCTGATGGCGTGATTGTCTCCTAAAATGTGATTTTCACAGCCTGATTCAAGTTTTGTTTACATTTGCAGACCCTTTCCTAGTGCTAAGTAGAAGAGATTGGACAGAGGTTGTGGGCATTAAACTCTCACCCTGCCACCTTTCCTGCTGATCTGAGCATAATTTGATTTTAGTCTTAGGTCAGAGGAAAATGAGTATTAGGGCAACTTGGTCTCAAGCCAGGTCCTTCGTTATATAACAGATTCTGAATTCAGGTGAACTTGACCTCTTGCAACTTTCCTTCCTCTTGTAATAGTAACGCTCTTGTTGTCTCCTCGTCACCAATGGCTCTTTGCACTCAACAGCCCATTTTGGGATCGCTCATCATTCTTTACTTCTCAATAAACCCACTTACCCCTTTCCCTTTAAAGATGTGGATGAGGATTCAGCAGTCTTTGCAATCCTTTACAGCTCTAAAACAAAGGATTGTTACTTAATAATTATTTGTGGATTGGCAAGAACTGAACCCCAATAGTACAGATTTTCTTACTGACATAAAGGATTTCTTTAGCCAGAAAAAACGTGGCTCATTGAAGGTGACTTTTTGTTTTAAAACTGTGCATGGAGAGTTTAATCAAGATAACTAAGATTTGTGTGTTGAAAACAGTCACAGAATTGCATTAAAGCCCCAAGAGGGCTAGGTGGGAGGGAGACACAGTAAGAAAACTGTGATAATGTCAAAGAACCAGCAGTGGGTGCGTATTCTGGTCAGTTCTGTCTTTGTCAGGGGACTGGGACAGGAGCTGGTTAGGATGACTAAGAACTTGCAGTGGGTGAGTGTTCTGGTCAGCTCTGTCTTTCTCAGGGGACTGGGACAGGAGCTCGTTAGGACTGCTGGAGTCTGAGATAACTCAGTGACACTCTGAGATCCAAGGAATCAGAAGACATTAGGACTGGTCTAACCACAATGGGTATGGGTGGCTGGCTCTTCTAGCACAGCAGAGACTCCTCTAGGAAGGAGAAAGTCTTGGAAGTTAGAGATTAGAGACAAAGAAAGCAAGACTGGAGAAAACATCCTGCAGCAACCAGGGAAGGGAATAAATGATAAACGTAATATCACAGCAACCAAGGAAGGGAATAAATGATAAATGTAATATCACAGCAACCAGGGAAGGGAATAAATGATAAATGTAATATGCTCTTTTCTTTAGTTTCCTGTGAATGCTATAATACATTACTGCAAACTTAGAAATTAAAACAACATAAATATATTATCTTATAGTTTGCAGGCTAGAAGTCACAAATAATATCTCCCTGAGCTGAAATCAAGGTGCTGGCAGAACTGGGCTTCTCCCTGAAGGCTCTTGCATTTTTTAACTTCTAGAGACTTCTCACATTTTCTTGGCATTATTTCCTTTCATTAAGTCTTTCTCACAATGCCTTTTCTCCAATTCTACCTCCTCTGAATCCCTCTTTCACTTCCTCCCACTTTTGTAGCTTTTTTGCTTTATTTTCGAAGAGATATCTTCAGCTTTATCTTCTAACTCTTCCACTAAATTTATCTTGACTATTGTATTAATATTTAAAATTTTCTTTTTCATGGCACCCTGTCTTATTGGGTGTGAGACTTTCTCTTATCCATTTGAGGTTATTCATGGCATTATTATTTTGCTTTTTAATCTTTTCTCTTTTTCTTGGATCACCTGTTTTGTGGACACAACCTTAGACTTCCCAGACACCCTCTTGCCTTGTCTCCAGAATATGGTGAAGTATACAGAAGCTACACTCCAGGCAAAGGTGGAGGAGTCATGTGTAGAGGAAGGGAAGAGCCCCAGAAACCAGGCCCATAAGTTCTCAGTAAATGGATCCTTGGTAGAAGAGCTAAGCACATGGTGAAACTTGCTTGTTGGCAAACACCATCTGCAGGACATTCTGAGCCCTAAAGAATGTAAAAGCTCAGACTGCATGGTGTTACGAACATGCAGAACCTTATGTAAATTCTGCATCCCTTTCCTACACTCACAGGATCAAGGTCTAGCACATGCTTATTCAATTTATCCCCAGAATTATCCTCCTGGAGTGAAGGAGACAGACATTGTCTATAGTAGCAGCCACTAACCCAAAGAATATTTGGAATACATAATTAATTGAAATTCACATTTTCTAACCCTAAAAAGTGCTGTGAAACTCATGCACATTTAAACAGATACATTCCCTCCTATGGTATGAATGATTGTGCCCCCCCAAATTCATATACTAAGATCTTAACCACACTAAGGTGATGGTGTGGTGAGATATGGGCCTTATAGAAGTGATTAAATCATGAAAGAAGAATTCTTATGAATGAGATTAATACCTAAGAAGCTGCCTTGCTCCTTCCACTGGATAAGAGCATTTTGCAATATGTTCTCAGCAAAATGATAGGAGGCCCCACAGACCTGAAACCTGTTGCTGCCTTGATTTTGCACTCTTACCCTCTAGAACTGTGAGAAATACATTCCTGTTGTTTATAAGACACCCAGGTAATGGTATTTTGTTGTAGCCACTTAGGAGGATTAAGCAATGTGTGCTGCTTTGGTAGAAGTATAATGAGGAGTTAATGAGAAGATGGTGAGGTGAAAACAAAGTGCAATCAGTGATGGCACAGAGGAAACAAATGAAGCTTCTGACTGAGAAGAGTTGAGGGCAGCTTTCCAGCATGGGTAAGCTTTGCACCAGCAGTTTCTGGGAGAAATATAGGGGTGATAGGGTGGGGTTCCCAGGCAGCAGGAAGCACAAAGAAAGGGACACTGTGAGAGGAAATTTCATTCTCAGAATCGAGATCAGTAGCAGCTATTTGCCCATAATGCAATGTTGCTTAAGAAAAATACAGTTGTTAATGTATTCCTTGAAATATTTCACATTGCTTACTTGCCTCACCTTCTCACTGTGGGTTTCTCTGTCTGCCTGTTACTTCCTCTTTCTTTAACTGTGGTGCTTATCATAGTTTCTGTTACTGAGGACCCCAGGAGAGAGACTCAGGCTTAAAGTAGCAAAGTCAACTAGGGAGCTGGATATGAGGCTTTTTGAATCAAAAGGAAGCTGAGAGTAGTAATCCAAACATATGAAACAGGAGCTGAAGTTATAATCCCTGTCAGAAGGCTTGCTGGGCTCCTGCTTTGGCTGCAAGTTCTCTAAGAAATATTAAAGCCTGGGTATTTGTATCTAGAGATCCAAATGGACTAGATGTGTTATTGTCTTTAACCCTTGCACTCCACAAACTTAGCTCTCCAGTATACAAGGCCAGGGTTCCTTCTATCCTGCTTCAAAACTGCTTAGGTCTACAAAATCAAGCATATACATGTTTTTGTTTTTTTTTTTTTCCTTCAGTGGAAGCAGGGTGACAGACACCAGGTGGCAGCAGTTATTAAAAGTGGATACAAGTCTAGAATATTCCCTACTCCATTGCTCCTGTTTTCATTTCATTTCCTTATTTAAAAACTTGCATGTTCTGAAATTTCATCTCACTCACCCAGCTGGATCCTTGTTTCCCATGGTCAGTGCCATTCCTTCAATTGCCTGAGTTAGAAATTGTGAATTATGTTTTTCTTTCCTAATTTCTTGTTATCCAATTAATTTTTGCTTCTTTATAAAGCACTGATGTTTTCATGGACTTCAATAGCTTCTTAACAACTGCCAAATAGGATCTAAATTCTTCATACTAATAATCAGAGCTTGTAAGAACCTAGGTCAATCCACCTTCATGTAGGTATAGAACCATATAGTGTTGTAATTAGTAAAAAACTGTACAAATTAAAAATTTATAAATTTGTAGTAAAATAATCAATATACATTGAATCAAATAATAAAATGCTTAAATATCAAATTATCAAAAATACATTGAAAATATTGATATCATCTGTCAATGTTAATTGATATTTATATATAAATATATAAAGTTATATACATGAAAATGTAAATTATTGCTCTTCAGCTATTTTTGTTACTCTGGATCTCTCCTTATATAACATACCAAAAGCATGTAAGCATTCAAAACCTGTAGGCCCTTGAATTTAAAGATTATACATCATAAAATTTTAGTGTCTCTCAGAATTTAACTGAAGAGTCATGGTGTAAAATGGTGCATCTTTCCTGTGATAGAAAACAGCTGTTTCTTCCATGAGATTAACTAGGTTAATTCATTCAATCCAAGATATAAACTTGCCAACTGATTTTATGCTGACAGAAATACTGATAATTTCATCTTGCATGTATAGAATCATTTATAAAGGCATAAGGTGATTTGGCTTATACCATTTAAGCCCTCACAGAATATCACATGAAGTTAACAGAAAAGTATGAGTTCTACTTTATAGAAAGGAGATTTTATTTCTGTAGAAATAAGATTTTTGCCCAAGATGACATAGCTAAGTAGCAGAAACAGCATATACATTTGGTCTCTATAGCTCAGGTTACTGATAGAAGCTGTACAAACTCTGGATGCTAAAGAACGGTAGGTGGCTATGGCTCTCTGATATTAGAATCTTCCCCTGAAACTGGAAGAGTTAAATGTAAAAGGCTTTTTCTTGGTGTCCAGAGACAGGTCAGAAAAATTAGCGGAATTTAGTAGAGATGAAAAAATTTCTTCCCTGCCATCCACATATAGTTTCTAGACTTTTCTGTTGCTGTTATTGGTTTGGCAACAGAAACCCTTTTTCTATAGGAAAGTTTTAGGTAGAACTGCACTGGTTAAAGGACACAGCAGAGAACTACAGGCTCTGCTTGAGTCTGTCCATTCTACATGGCTCCTGAGGTACCTGCAGAATCGAAAGATTCTAAGAAATACAGTTAGCATTTCTTGTGTTCAACATCCCTCTGTAAACAGCAAGGACTAGTTCCAGCTGATGCAGGTAGACAACGTATTTATTTCAATGCTCTGAAGGAAGAATTGGGCTCTTCTCACAACAGCACGGGGAGGTCTGCAGAAGTGGGTCTGGTGGCCGACTGCTAGAAATAAGCCTGAAAGGGTGCCCTGGAGTGGGTGTGATGAAGACCCTGCTCTATTGTGCCTTGATGTTTTAAGCCTGTATCTCTCTCCTGAGAGCCTGAGTAATGGAAGATGTTGCAAGCACTGCAGTTAAGAAAAGGAGGTAGAACGGGTGGACAGAGAAACCCATGGTGAGAAAGACTAGGAAAATGAAACATTTTCAGGAATGGAACATTTCAAGGAATACTTCAACAACTGTATTTTTATGAAACATCATTGTACTACAGGCACATAGCTGCCACTGATCTTGACTCTGAGAATAAAATTTCCTCTCACAGCCAACATCCCATCACATACAACTTATGATAATTTCCCAAGAACATAGGCCATTTTAAGATGTCTCGGTTCCTTTCTTAATACTGCTTCTGCTTGGGAATTCCACCTTGTCACCCTCACATTTCTTCCAGAAACTCCTAGCAAAAAGGTTACTCAAGCCGGAAAGCATGACTCCTGCCTCAAGTCTCAAGTGGAGACTTGTCATGTTCTAGTCCTGTGACCAAGGACAACTGCCACATCTAAAATATGCTGGCAATGCAGGTTGATGGGGTATTTAAGGCGCTAAATGCAGATCACTATGAACTCTAACACAGTTTACCAATAGGAGGTATGATTATTATAATATCAGACTCACAGGGGTCTTGCAACAAAACGAAACCAAAAAAGAAACAAAATGCCCCTTTCCCTGACATCCTTTCTCGGTGAACCTTTTCTGTCAGCACATTTTTCTGACTCTTAGAAAGTTCCTTCTTAGTTCTGAAGTACTATCACTGTCATGATTAATTTGAGACCTTAACTTCCAAAGTGTGTATGCTTATTTGTACATGTAAAAGAAGAGAACTCAGGAGATCCTAGCACACACTAGGGAGGGAGGGAATGAGGAGAGGTAGAGGAGGGTGGCTTTGAAATAGGAATTAGAGAAGTAGAGTAGAGAGTACAGGTTAAATATCAAGTCTTCTGGTGAATATGTCTATATAACCTAAGCAAGAGTGACAGATTTTTAAAGTTGCAGAGTTGTTAATGTTAATTTTTAAATTATTATTAATTGTTATAGATACAGGGTGTCTATCTATTGCCTAGGCTGGCCTGCAGCAGCACGCTTATAGCTCACTGCCACCTTGAACTCTGGGTTCAAGTGATTATACTACCTCAGTCTCTTAGAAGCAAGGACTAAAAGTTTGTGCCGCCATACCTGACTAAGCTTTTTATTTTTTTGTAGCGATGGGGTCTTTCTATGTTGCCCAGGCTGGTCTTAAACTCCTGACCTTACATGATCTTGCTGTTTTGGCCTTCTAAAATGCTGAGATTTCAGGTTTGAGCTACTGAATTGGCCTGTTTATTAATTTTTAAAATTTACATAGAGTAAAATTTACTTTCTGGGTGTACAGTTCTGAGACTTTGACATATGCTGCCACCATTTTTAGAATACAGAATAGAGCCATCTCCCAAAAAAGCTCCGTCTAGTTGCTATTTTTTATCTCAATACGCTCACAAATTTAAGAAAGCCACTGATCTGTTCTCATTACTACTAGAAGTTGAAATTGGAAATCAAAATTTGGCAGATGTGGTTTTCCTGTTATCTCTGCATTGCCGTGGTCTAGATTCTTGTAGTACTGTAGCTTATAGTAAGAAAGTTCAGAGAAGAGCTATTGTCTTCAGAACATTCCCATCAGTGTTTCCTTAGAGGCTCTCCTGCCTGAGTGCCAAGGGAAGGTCCTGGGGGTGGGGAGGATATGTTATGTTTGCAAAAATGAACAAGATCTCATAGAAAGGCCATTTTCAGCACAGAACTGCAAACCTGGTATAAAATTAAAATTGCTTTTCAACGAGAAGCAGCCTTTATTAAAGTAAGTACAAATTCTTTCAGGAGAATCCCAGGTTTGATATAACTTTTAATTAAGTTTCTCAAAAGCTCATTTATTCTCTGCCATCGAGCAGCAAGGTGCAGGGCCCTATGTTCACTAAGACCTTGCTTTGAATTCTAGTTCTGAGTTGAGTTTTTAGACCCAATTCTGACTCATTCCGTGGGTTTTTCTGAAATCGTTTTCTTGAATATCATCAATATCTACTTTTTGACCCCATTTTCACTACAGAAATCTCTCTGGATATGGCTATTATGAATTTTGAAGCATCTCCTCTTTATATTGGATTGCATTTAGTATTTTATAACAAATTAAACAAAACAAATTCCCCAAACAAATTAAATTTCAATATGCATTTATTCTTTCTCCTGACTGAAGATAAAAAGATGATATAAATTAACTTTAGAAAAATGATTCTAGCAGCAATATTATGGAAAAATGTGAGCTTCTCAGTGTTTATATGACTAGCAAAAGGCCAAATATGCACTGTGAAAAGTTTTAAGCAACTTTGTTGTTTCACCAGCATTTCACTTGGCATCCAAACTGGAAATAGACTAGAAAACACAGCACGCATTTGTGGGTGGCAAAAATCACTGTGCTTTTTAAAATTCTCATTTTTCTTCTTTTTCTTAGAATAAATAGCATGGAGTTTGGGTGACTAGATAGCCTGAAGATTAATTCACAATTACCAAAAAGCAAATGTTCAAGTTACTGAGTTAATCTCAAATAGTTTCTCCATCTCTGACCCAGCTGGCACTTCACTGCTGCTATTACTATACTGATTGAGGTATTAATTTGGAGCAAGAGATCAGAGAGATTTTGAGGGCACTTTTGAGGATACCATGCCTCTGCATTTAGCCATGTGTTTATTGAGTATATATTTCACTTGATGGCACAAAATGCTCTCAGAATTGATAGCCCTAAAATGTAACAGCAATTATGTTTGCAGGAGGTCATCTTCCAATTACTTGAACTGACTGACACTTCTATATATAATGTTTGATGAGAGAACATTCTGAGAAAGGAGCAGCCAGTTCTTCGATAGGTGTCAACGATATTTTAAAATGTCTTTATATAGTGATCAAGAAAATGCCATGAAGGCTATCTGTAACAGTACGATCAAAATATTTCTGAATGTATAT
>CAUYON010119614.1:0-28435 GCA_963573935.1 Arctocebus calabarensis
GGGGCTCGGCACCTGTGGCTCAACGGGCTAAGGCGCCAGCCACGTACACCTGAGCTGGCAGGTTCGAATCCAGCCCGGGCCCGCCAAACGACAATGACGGCTGCAACCAAAAAATGGCCGGGCGTTGTGGCGGGCGCCTGTGGTCCCAGCTACTTGGGAGGCAGAGGCAGGAGACTCGCTTGAGCCCAGGAATTGGAGGTTGCCATGAGCTGTGATGCCACAGCACTGTACCCAGGGTGACAGCTTGAGGCTCTGTCTCAAAAAAAAAAAAAAGAAAAAGAAAAAAAAGAAAAGAAAAGAAAGAAAGAAAACACCAAGACTCACCCTGCTTCTGGGTGCTCTACAAAGCCGTGGGTGGACTGCCTGCCCTGTCTCCCCAGCCTCCTCCACGCGGGTGTGCACTCCCGCCATACTGACCCTCGTTTCTGTCTTGAAACACATCAGCCCTGTTTCCATCTCAGAGTCTTGGCATTGCTCCCTCCACGGGTACAGGAGAGTAGTACCTGGCGTATCTCTGGCACTGGATAAAGAGAACGACCGCACCCCTCGGCAGATACTAATCAAGCTCCCCACTATTGTTCCTCGCAAGACAGGCAGGAACCTTTGCAGGGCACCGTATTGCAGACGCCTTCACATATCCTTTTATTTACATGTCGCAGGAATTGGGGGGAATAGGTATCTCCATCTTAGAGATAAATATGTGAGGCTCAGACATTCCCGGAGGTGGACACAGCTTCCAGTCGATCCCTTTCCCACATGCCTGCTCTTTCCACTACAACTAGAAGTGTCCCCTGCCCTCCAGTCACACCCCAGCCCTGGGCTGTCCCTCCTCCCTCTCCTCCCCTCACCTTTACAGAGGCCTTTGCTCCAGGGTTTGCAGCCACCCCGCCCCCACCCCACAAACGCTGTCTCCACATTCATTTCCAAACTCCAGCTCCAGACTTTGCCTGTGAATTTGTCTCCAAGACCCTCTCAGCTCAGTGTTCACAGTCTCCACTGTAAACTCTCACCTAGGGCAAGGCTCTCTCCCGATTCTACCAAACTAGGGTATAAACTCCTTGAAGCCAGGAATCTGAAGTTTTTATAACTTCAAGGGTGTTTGGCCAAGAAAAACCAAAACCCTATTTAACTATATTAACTGGATGATCCAGTTGGGTGAGTATGAGCTAAAATTCACAGTGGAACAAATCTGTTCAGCTCGGAGCCCGAAGTGTTCATGTTTACACAGAAAATTGATTAAAAGGCTGAGGCTCTCTTACCTATGAACTACAACCTCACATTCAAGAAAGACTAGATTTCTAATAACTTTCTAGGAAAACACCCCCAGCTGCAGGACAAACAAGCTATCATTGTTAATAATATACCAACAGCTATCATCTTCCATGTCCCTACAATGCATTCATTACAAAGTAGATACTATTATCACCATCCATTTTATATATACAGATATGGATACTTGTTCAGAGAGGTCAAGTAACTTGCCCAAGGTCACACAGCCGGTAAGGGACAAACCAGGGTTATGCCCAGCACTCCCTGGCTCCTAAGTTTTACTCTAAACCACTACACCCACTGTCTCCTTTCTGCTTGATTTGATTATATCACTAAAGGACTCCAATTTGCCTACTTAAAAAAATTATTTTATAAGAACATGCTCAGTTATAATTAAGGCCCATTGAGTGTTTTGAGATCTGTGCCACAGGAGCCCAAAGAACACCTGATACCTTTAACTGGATTACAAGACCAGCAATTTTGTCCTGGCCTTCCCAAAATTTCATGAGACTTTCCCGGTCTCCTTAAAAGAGCCTGCTGGAGCTAAGCCCTGTTTCCAGGGCGTGTGATGCTCCTGCAGTTCGAGCCTGAGGGGTCCAGTTCTTACAGGACTCAGTACATGCTTTTAGAAGTGTGTCTCTGATTAAGAGCAAGGCTGCTCAAGCAATAAAGGAACATCTAACATAGAATGTGTTTTTATCATCTGCAACTTTCAACTCTCCCAAGCTCAGAAATCTTTACATTTATAGGTGTGTATTAGGAAACACTGTCAAGTCAACAACCATCAACTTCAACTATTTAAATGAAATGCCAACTAGAGTGGTCAGATCAGCAAATTGGAAAAGATGGGGAAGAATTCTGGTTCTATCCCTGACATCTATTTTTGGTGTGTCCAAGGTTGACCAACATCTGCTTATCACCCAACAGTAAGGATTTAAATAACTCAAGGAAAAGGATACCAGGAATACTAACATTAAAAAAAAAAAAAATCACAATAGCTGGTGGCTTACATTTAAAGAAGTCAAGAATTCCACCTTAATTCAACAAAAATTTACATGGTATAAGACTAAATGTATAACTAGCTCATTTTAAAAATAAAATTATTAGCTGAGAAGAGTTATCCAGCTGACCAAGTGACTCATACTGGTATGGTGCCACTCAAAAAGTTACAATAAACAGGCTGTTCTGTCCCCTGCAGTAAAGAAAAATAAAAGTCCAAGTTCCGTCTCCAAGCAACCCTGTTCTTTTTGTTTCACAACGTGGCTGCCAGATCTTGTCAAATGTAGCATTTAAACACTTCCTGTGCTGCTGAATTATTAGATACCTGATTCTTCAGTTGCCACATCATTATTTGCCTTCACAGCAGCCCAATCTCTAGTAAGTTTTCCTTTCAAGAAACCAAGTGTTTGGTTCAAGTATACATTTTTTTTTATTTTTACATATACATGTGTTAATTAGTTTTCCACTTTTTGCCTTCACAGAATTTAAAAGGCTTAAAATTTAATAACAATGTTTAAGATAAGGATTAGAAACAAAAACCACGTAAAGAATGAACAAAGATAAATACATTCAGAAAAGAAAACAGACGATTACTGCACTGAAATATTAAGCAATAGTAGTAATAATGCCAAGAAAGTAACATTCACATTGTCAAATAAAACATTATAGAGTAAAAAAAAAAAAAATTATACAGTGCTTTGACTCTGAGGCTCAGTATGAAGTCATTAGTTAATTTTTTTTCCCAAAGTCTCAAAAAATAGGCAACTAATGTTATATAAATAAAAGTAGAGTTTCAAAAAACATATCACGCCAAATCTTATAGACAATAGAAAAAGAAATATTTCAAAATCATTCTGCTTGATCTAGAAATATTTCTAAATCATTCAATACCTGATATTGAAACTGGAGAAAATATATTGTTATAAAGGGAAATTACAAACATATTTCACTTATAAATGAGGATGCAATATCCTAAACAACATATTAACAAGTGGAATTAAAAATTAATGTTTAAGTAATGTACTTTGGTCAAAATTGAATCCAATTTATGGGAGAATTAGTTACTGTTTTCTTTTTTTTTCCTTTCCCTCACCCCCTCCCTCCTTCTCTGTCAGCTCTCTCTCTCCCCATGCCCCACTGTGTCATTAATTGTCATTTATTGTCCTCATATCAAAGTTGAATACATAGGATTCATGCTTCTCCATTCCCGCGATGTTTCACTAAGAATAATGTGTTCCACCTCCATGCGAGTTAGTACAAATGCTGCAAAGTCTCCATTGTTTTTCGTGGCTGAGTAATATTCCACGGTATACATGTACCATAGCTTACCAATCCATTCCTGGGTTAAAGGACATTTAGGCTGTTTCCGCATTTTAGCAATTGTAAATTGGGCTGTGATAAACAGCCTAGTACAAGTGTCTTTATAATAAAAGTTTTTTTTTTCTTCTGGATAGATGCCCAGTAATGAGATTGCAGGATCAGATGGGAGGTCTAGGTTAAGTTCCTTGTGCTTTCTCCATACTTCCTTCCAAAAAGAAAGTTTGCAGTATTAATTTGTATTATTTGTATTGTATTAGTTTGCAGTCCCACCAGCAGTATAGAAGTGTTCCTTTCTCCCCACATCCATGCCAGCATCTGTAATTTTGAGATTTTGTGATATAGGCCCTTCTCACTAGAGTAAGATGGTATCTCAGGATAGTTTTAATTTGCATTTCTCTAATACTTAGGGATGATGAGCATTTTTTCAAGTGTTTACTGGCCGTTCGTCTGTCATCTTTAGAGAAGATTCTATTCATCTCTCTTCCCCATTGATGTATGGGATTGTTGGGTTTTTCCCTATAGATTAATTGAAGTTCTATATAGATCCTAGTAATTATACTTTCATCAGATTCAAAATGCACAAATATCCTTTCCCATTGGGTAGGTTGTCTATGTGCTTTGGTTATTGTCTCCTTGGCTGTACAGAAGCTTTTCAGGTTAATTAAGTCCCATTTGTTTATTGTTGCAGTTGTTGCAATTGCCATGGTGGTCTTCCTTTTAAAGTCTTTCCCCATGCCAATATCTTCCAGTGTTTTTCCAATTCTTTGAGGATTTTTATCGTCTCATGCTTTAAATTTAAGTCCTTTATCCATCTTGAATCAATTTTTGTGAGAAAGGTGCGCACCCAGTTTCAGTCTTTTACAAATGGATATCCAATTCTCCCAGCACCATTTATTGAATAGGGAGCCTTTCCCCCAGTGAACGCTCTTGTTTGGTTTATCGAAGATTAGACAGCTGTAGTTTGTTGGTTTCATTTCCAGGTTTTCTATATGATTCCAATATCTATGTCTCTATTTTTGAGCCTATTTTGTGCCACATCATTATTTGCCTTCATAGCAGTCTAATCTCTAATAAGTTTTCCTTTTAAGAAACCAAGTGTTTGGTTCAAGGATACATTGAACTCGGAGCCCACCCTCCCATACTTGATCTTCACACATATCATAGATGCTCAATAAGTTTCTATTAAGTGATAAACTTTATTTTACAATTAATCACATTTTTTTGAGACTGCCGTCCTGAGTAGAGTGCTGTGCTGTCACAGCTCACAGCAACCTCCAACTCCTGGGCTTAGGCGATTCTCTTGCCTTAGCCTCCTGAGTAGCTGGGACTACAGGCACCTGCCATAACGGCTGACTATTCTTTTGTTGTAGTTTGGCTGGGGCCGAGTTCAAACCCGCCACCCTCGGTATATGGGGCTGGCGCCCTACCAACAGAGCCACAGGCGCCGCCCCTTATAATTACTTTTAATAATTTTAAATTTGAGTGTGTTGTGACCAAGCAGATTTTTATATGTGAAATGACTAATTATCAATATTATCAGTGCTAATTCTAACAACAAAAAGACTCACTTCTTAAAAGCTGGTATTGAATACCAGACACACTGGCACACAGAAAAAAAGTGACGAAGTTTTATCATTTTTCAGTAAAATATTTTTAATAAATCCAGCAAGAGAAAAAGGTATATTTAACAAGCTCACACCTGGTGGTTTACCACATCCATTTTACTATTCCAATAGCATAAGAAACCCAAATTTTTCAATGTTTTGAAAAGGAAATTAATATGATCACAGTTTATTTTCTAAGTGAGATAACTACAACAGGCTTAGCCGCTCTGGCAGAAACTGCTGGCTGTCACTCAATGTCAGTTCTCCCCTTTTCCCATAGTAAGGGACCTTTAGCGAGGCCTAAGGCCACCCTGAACACTGCTCATCTCAGCCTCCCTTTCCAGCTGGACCATCCCCTGCAACTTGGTCCTCCTGGAGAGGATGCATGACAAAGTATCATACTGTTGCTTCAAGAATCTCAAAAGGTGGTGTGCATGTGCCTTTGCCTTTATTCTTTGTCCTCCTCCACCTGCCTCCCATGTGGATGCCGCCATCTTGCATTACCGGATTGAGGACCCAATGGTGGAACAACAGGACTCAGTTCTGGGTCATGACAGGTCAAACCAGCTACCCAGATTTTTACAGACCAGGAAGTTGAAGACAAAAAACCAAGAGAGGCCTTTTGGGCTTTTTTTTTTTTAAAGACAGATTTAAAGGACTTAATGGATACGAAGTTAGGGGCTATGGCATACCTCTTGGGGACAGGACACAATTATAAGGACTCTACCTAACAAATGCAAATATTCTAACCTAATTCTTTGAACTCTCAAACCTGAAATTCTAAAAAGGTCAAATATAGAAATAGGATACCATGAACAAAAAAAGGAAGGTAGTTTAAAAAGTATATATAAATATTTACAGAAATCAAGTTATATGGCTAAACATTTACATTGTTTACTACTCCACTCTGGCGCTTAGACATTTGAGAAATATTTATGACCAGGATGGCTTGGGAACCCATTAAGGAAAATAAATGGTGGCCAGAGCACTGGAGCTGTGCCCTAGAGACCCTTGGTTGTATTAGGACATTTTCCCTTTAGTTGCTGGGCTGTGGGGGGAAATATGTGGTTATTGGAAGGGGTACTCCTGTGGGAAGCATGGCCAGGACAATAAGGAGGGACATTCAGGGGTTGGGACAAAGCTACTAACAGGCTGAGCATTCCCTTTCCTAAATGCTTAGGACCAAAAGTGCTTCGGATTTTTTCCCAGAAAACGTTCCAATGACCATTTTCTTTGAGTGTCATTTCAACAAAGTCTCTGATTCTGGAGTTGTTCAGATTGGGGATGCTCAACCCGTATCAGTCAGAAGTTATTTCAGTATTTTAGCAGCTAGTACTACCTTACTGGCATGTATATCAGTCCTACTTAGGCTTGTTATTGGGGTAATATAGTTTACATCTACAGCAGCTACTACCTCTAGAAAGCTCACACCTTCTTGTCTGCCCCATAACAGGTCAAAACCATGATCAGAAATACTGAAGGAGTTCTGAAAAGATGGGTAGGTTTAAGTCCCAGCTGCACCACCTGTTCCTGGGTATCACTATGAGTTGCCTGGGAAATGGCTCTATGGGAAATGGCTCTATCTAAATTTTCTCATGGGGTGTTACAAGGATCAAATGGAAAAAGATCAAATAACTCCGTAAACTCTTATCACAGTGATGAAACAGTACATGCAATCTTATATATTCCAATAAGCCATTCTAATTTTAACAGGTACATTTTAGTAAGTGTAGGTCAGACATAAACACTGAAACCTTCAGCAATCCAATAGCTTGGACATCCAGCTGTCCACTCTACTTGTTGGAAAGATTCTACCAACCCCACTGGTAGAACAGCCCATGGTAATACCAGATGGTAGGACAGAATTTGTGAAAGAGCAGAATGAAGGCAGTCACTCCCCCAAAATAAGCCACCATCATTAAAAGAATACGAGGCAGGCCACTGCACTAGGAATTGATTTTCCATTTAAGGTGAAACAGGGTAGGCACAAAGTCTTTTACCACAGCCCTGCTTTCAACAGCATAGCATTAGAAATTACCTAGATATCTAGCTTGGTTTAATACATCATGGTTCACCCTTAAAACTGAATACTATGGGGCGGCGCCTGTGGCTCAGCAAGTAGGGCGCCGGCCCTATATACCGAAGGTGGTGGGTTCAAACCTGGCCTCAGCTAAACTGCAAAAACAGAAAAATAGCCAGGTGTTGTGGGGGGTGCCTGTAGTCCCAGCTACTTGGGAGGCTGAGGCAAGAGAATCGCCTAAGCCTAGGAGTTGGAGGTTGCTGTGAGCTGTGTGACGCCACGGCACTCTACCAAGGGCCATAAAGTGGGACTCTGTCTCTACAAAAAAAAAAAAAAAAAAAAAACCTGAATACTATGCAAAAATTAAATACTCAGGAGGATCTTTATTTACAACATGGAACAGGCTCAAACATGCCTAGAAAAAAGTACAAGGCACAGAAGAATCTATGGCATGCTACCAAATCTATAAAAATGTATATGTATGTATTCGTTTATAAATGTATAGGTATCTCAGAAAGGAGTCACAACAAACCAGTAAAGCAATGGCTTCCTCCAGGAAGAACAGAGTGGCTAGAGACCAGGGGCCAGAGGGCGACTTTACTCCATGTCTTTGTAGTTTGTTTGGACCATGGGACTATATTACTTACTCAAAAATAAACAGAGGTAATTTTTTAAAATGGCATCAGTGGGGTCGCTGAAGGTTTTAAAGAAAATGATAGCCATAGAGTTGTAAAAATCAGTGCACAGAAGTCATGAGTAAACTTTATAATTGCATAAAGCAAGTTCACACATGCTATCTTTACGTAGGCCATTGCAGGCCAAAAAAGTCAAAGACTGATTTTTATAGCCCATTCCAGAGGCATGACGTCTCAATAAAGCAAGGGGATCAGCGTGGACCTACTGTGCACCAGGCCTTACAATAGAGGGTAAATGTAACGCGGACCTTGAAAAATATGGAAGAAAGGAAACAAACATCTGAAACGGAAGGGTAGAAAGAGAAGCTTTCCAACAGAGTCAACAGTCAAGGAGGTGCATTCTAAAATGCAATGACAGAGAACTTGAACTTTCACTGTGTGAGTCTGCAGGACAGTTCTCAGGACAGCACCTCAGCTATGAAAAGCATCTGAAAGAAACTCTTGGCCCCTCTTCTTTTTTGTAAGGGACTGAATAAGTCCAGTCCAGGGGATCCCCAATATTCAGAGCTAAAGCACTATAAGTACTGTTAAAAGTAGCCGCAGGCTGCAAATGCCTCCGCCTTGGCTGCTAGGGACACTGCCCCACCCGCCTACGTCACCCACTTCCTAGGGGAGGAGCTGAGTTTACCCAGCAGAGTGAGTCAGAGCCTGAGTCAGCCTCACCTTTCATCTAATCTAGAGCAATGAATGAGATATAGCAGGAGCCAGGACTCCTTGTTCAGAAACAAAACGGAGGGAGGGAGTGGTGACCAATATGGGGAACACACAGCTGCTTCTGGCTTGTGCCCAAAGGCGAAGCCACGCCTAGTTCCTAATCGAAAAATGTTTCTCATCTGAGCAACTCGCAACTCTCTATGATGAGAAAAAGATTCACACAAATTTGGTGGGACTTGAACAGACCTGCTTAAGCTTCTGAGGATATTTTATAAAAACAGCTACATAGGGGGCGGCGCCGGTGGCTCAGTGAATAGGGCGCTGGCCCCATATGCCGGAGGTGGCGGGTTCAAACCTAGCCCAGCCAAAAAATGCAGGAAAAAAAAAAAAGCCACATGGGCTAGGTAGACCCCTGCTTAGTGGGGAGTGAGGGTGGGACAAGGGTTATAGTGAAAAATGAAGCAGAAACAACTCTGGACACGAAGGGGCCTCTGTTTCTTGATTTTTACAATGAAGGTGGTGGTCTACATTTCTAAACCTGAAGTTCCTTCATAACTCCTACAGGTGGTAAACAGTTTCAGTGGTAAAGAAGTCCATAAAAGCATTATCGTACCCAAAGAATATGCCCACTCTTGGTGCACACGAAAACATCTAGGTCTTGTGCATTGAGTTTAGATTTCTTTTAGTTTATTTTAGTTTTTCTTTCTTTCTTTTTTTTTTTTTAGTTTTTCTTTTTCTTCTTTTTTATTAAAACAGTCTTACTTTGTCACCTTTGGTAGAGTATGATAGCTCACAGCAACCTCAAACTCTTGGACTTAAGTAATCCTCTTGCCTCAGCTTCCCTAGTAGCTGGGATAACAGGTGCCCACCACAACGCCCGACTATTTCCTTATTGTTGTTGTTTAGCAGCCCCAAGCTAGATTCGAACCCACCAGTCCCACAGCATGTGGGCGGCACCCTAACCACTGAGCTACAGGCGTCCAGCCTTTTTATTTTTGAGGAGTGACAAGTGTCAGCTCCCTGTAAAGCTCCAGGCAAACAGATAATCTGACCTCACAATGCAGAGCCCTCAGGAAGCTTCTACTCTTGACAGGTAGTATTTATCAGTTTCTATTCTGACAGCTCCTAGACAGCTTATTAGAAATTTTGTCATGAAAATATCAGTAAGAATGAAGAACGTCTATTAAACACCACAGGATCTAGGCAATAGAGTAGCCACTGGCGGGGAAACAAGACTAGAAAGCTGCTCCCAGGTAGTAGATTAACAGTCTCTAAGGTTAGTGAACAAGGGAAGTATCTGCAAGACAAGCTAAAGATGACCTTACACAGGACAGCTGTTAGTCCAGTCAGTGTTCTCTGAACAAACAAGCACTTCCTTTCGAACTTTGACCTGTAGATGTGCCACTGTCATATCAAGCCCCAGCTTCAATCTCAACACAGCATGCAGCTGTAACCTCTCTTGGGTTCATTTTAAAGCTACTGAGAGTTAGGAAAGAGACTAGCAAGATACGGAAGGGAGAAACGAATATGGCTAGGCTTTTTTATAAACGTCAGACACATTACTTGGTTTCTCCAAGGATGCAGGTGAGGAACACCCTGGCGCCCCACCCGTGGAGCCAGGTACTCGTCCGCTGGAATTCAAGAACTTGCCTGCAGTCCTCCACCAAGTTGGAAAAACACACACCAAGCTAGGGACTGAATTTTAACGTCTACCATAAATTTGTTAAACTTTTACTTCCATTGCCACTAATCTACATTATAGTATCAAATGATTTGTGATTTAGTGCAATTCTACATTGAGTTCAAGTTTGTTTAGCTTATCAATATTTTATGGCCTCTATTATAATAGGGGACATCACTGTTTCTGAGCACCTCAGAGGAAGTTTTAGTAGCGTGAGGGTGTTCACAATAATATTAACATCCTTAACATTGCTGAACTGTACACTTAAAATTGTTAAAACAGTAAATTTCTTGTTATGTATATTTTCTATAATTTTTTTGAAAAGATAGCAGGGTATAAAAGGGTCATTCTGAAGAAATGATCAGCCCAGTTCCTATTTGCTAGAAGTCTTTAATGTATTGGGGGAATTAAATCTACTCAAAGAGCTTAAGAAATACCTATTAACTATCCATTTCTGAGCATTAGATTTGAAGCAAAAATGGACAAGCTATCAGCCTTGCTCTTAAGAAGCTCACAGACCAACAGGGCTCTCTTAGTCATCAGGCAGACATTTATAGGGTGCCTCCTTCATGCGAGAGATTTGGTGAGGCCAAGAGGGCAAACAGGTGCCGTCCCATGCGCAAACAGCCATACATCAGCAGAGGCTGACCGACGCTGACCTGAGGAATGCAGAGACTCCACTGAAAAATGTGCCCCCAATTAGCAGGGTAAAGGGTGACGGGGCTGTATATTTGCTGTCTCTATCCCATGCCATTAAGTGGGAGACATTTAAAAACCCAAGACACTGCTATATTCAGAGCAAGATTATATAGCACAGGTTTGACTCTAAGAATGGGCTACAAAAGGTAAACAAATAGTGGCACAGCGTTCAGTGGACTGGGCTTCAGGCAGCTGAGTCTCGGGGCCCACATCGTCATAATCTACCTGTCACTGACTTTTCTGGGTCTCAGTCTTTCTTCTATAGAGAAGACAAACTGGTTACTGTTTCTTTGCCATTTTCATGAAAGCAATGAATGGTGGAAGCAGGTGGACATGTACAAGGCAGAGTACAGGGCAAACAAAACCTGCTATGTCTTTACAGTCTTGTGTTTTATATTAAGAACTTACGCATTTTTGATTCTGCACTATAATGATGTTTCTATACCACCACCAGCCACCTCCAGAAGACGTTCCATTATTTAATTTGTGGCGCCCTCAGGGGAATGAATACTCAGGTCCTGATGATTCACTTTTGCATAATTTCAAAGATATTCTATTTCCTGTCAAACTCAGATTTACCTCAAGGCCTATAACATTTATCTCGAAGAAGATCAAAAACTGATCTGAGACCCCCCCCCCCCAAGGGCGGACTTAGCCTCACTTTCCACACTCCTGAAAATTCAACAAGGCCATGTGTCATTTTAATTCAATAAGTGCCCTGAAACGCTGGATCAATGGACTTGGATCACAAAAGCAATCAACCCAGCCAGGAACAGGAAGCATGGTCATGGCCCTCCTGCCACAACCCTAGAGCTCACTTCCACCCCGCAGGACACATGCCGGCCAGTCAACACCCTGCCATCCACCCAGCCTGCAGGACGCACCAAGACTGTACCATCACAGACACTGCCCGGTTCGGGAGTGCAGATAACTCCCAAGTGGGAAGAGTTCTCTCCACACCTAAGATAAGTCCTGTAAGAATTTAGCAAAATAAAACGCTGCGGTTCTCTGTAGCTCTAATACAGCTACAAAGACCTGGAAGCTGTCACGTGGTTTTGCCAAGTTGCCATACTCTCTTCCTCAAGTCCATATTTCCCCTTCCTCTCTTTGTCAAGATAATGTATAGTTCCCATCTGCCTGTGGACTGTCCCCAACTCGGGTTGTAGACCCCTCACATAGGGCAGCTTAACCTACGGCCTGATTCCCAAAGGAGAACTCTGCCATCCCTGCCATCCACCAGGCTGTAGACCCCACACATAGGGCAGCTTAACCTACGGCCTGATTCCCAAAGGAGAACTCTGCCATCCCTGCCATCCACCAGGCTGTAAACACAAGAGCTGCAAAAACTCCTCAGAGGAAGGAAATTACATTCATATTTTACTTTAAGGGACCCCCATAACAATAAAGGCTGACGTTTATTGATATGCCAGGAACTCTGTTAAGTACTTTATACTCATCATGTTCTATTTTTTGTCGTTTTTACAGAGACAGGGACTTGCTGTGTTGCCAGGCTAGATTCAACTCCTGGGCTCAAGCAATCCTCCTGTCTCAGCCTCCTGAGTAGCTGGGACTATTGGCATGTGCCTTAGCACCTGGCTGGAGACAGGTGCTATTAAAACATTTATTTGATTGATGAGAACAAGTAACTTGTACAAGGTAAAACCAATAGAATGTGAAGAAGCTGGAATTTAAACACCTATCAGTCTACCTCTAGCATGTTCTTCCTTCTGAAGAGGCAAACTTCTACATAAGTATTGAGTAATTTAGGGCTAATGACCTCTTATTATTCACTTGAGAAATCAGAAGCAATCAAAGAAAGGTGCACCCTTCCACCAGGAAGACTATCCACCTCCCTGCATGTCTGCCCCTTTATTTTGCCTGCCTTCCTTCCACTTTACCACGAGAAGCTGCCCCATGCTCTTACAATGAGCCCAACTCCCTCCAATGGGGTGTCCCTCTCCCTACACAGATGTCTTACCAACAATTCTCCTCCCTCGTGTTAACTTTTCCTTTTCTATTCAAACATCAACAAACCAGCTCACTATAACTTCCTCCCATCTTAAAGAGCAAAACCCTCTAGATACCCTTTCTCCTCCAGCTCCTCCCACCCCGCCCTGCTCCCTTCTATAGCAGAACTCCAGAGTTCTTATTCTTTGTCTCCGATTCTTCCTCTGTTCTCTCCCAAACCCACTCCAGTAGGGCACGGCTCCCGCTGGTCTCCTACAGTGCTCTCACCTGGTCACTGGCAGCCTTCACACTACCCATCCAGTGACCCACGCTCAGTGTCATTTGACACGGCTCATTCTTCCCTTCCTCTTCCAAACACTTCCATCCTGTGGCTTCCAGGCAGCACATCGCCCAGCCCTCCTGTTCCTCCCTGGCCATTCCTGTCGGTCTCAGGGCTGGTTTCACCGAGGGCCACTCCTTAATGTCCATCTCTGGTGCTTTCCTTCAGTTCATCATAAATACAACCTTTACTTGCATAGACATCCCTACAGTGACTGCCAATGACTCTTCCACTGTTACCTCAATCCAAACCTTTCACCTGAATTCAGACTAACATTTTTAATTGACTGTTATTCAGTTGCCTACTCGACAGCTTCGTTTGGGCATCCGAACACCTCAAACCGTACATGTCTAAAGCCAAACTCCTGCCTTTTCCCCAATATCTATTGCTCTCACAATCCTCCCCAAATCGTAACAAATTCATCCTTCCAGCAGATCAGGCCAAAAAACGTGAGCACATTCTTTTCTACTCTGTCTCTCCCACTTAACACAGAGTTCATAGGCAATCTTGTTGTTGTTGACTCTACTTTGAAAAGCTATCCAACATCTAAGCACTTCTTTCTATCTTCAGTGCTACCACACTGGTCCAAACCACCACCACGTCTTATCTGTTATAAGAGCTACCCAATATCACTTCTATCCTTGCTCTCCTACGGTCTAGTCTCCAGGTAGAGCGATCCTTTTAAAGGCTAAGTCAAAGATGTCATATTCTTCTTGTATTCTTCCAATGTTTCCCATCTCATTCAATCTTTCACTGACCTGAAAGGCCCTACCTGAACATGCTTCTGCCTGAGAGCCTGTGCATTTGCTGTTCCCTCTGCCAGGAATGTCTTTCCTTGCCGTCTAATTTCTCAGTGAGGTCTTCTCTGGTTGTCCCACTGCCAACCCTAACCCCAACTCCTGGCCCCATCCTACTCCCTATTCCCTTCCTCCATTTCACTTTCCTCTGGACCATTTACTATCTAACAATCTAACACATTCCTTGTTTACTATTTGTTTTGTTTGCTGTTGTACCTCCAGCACTCGAACAGTGAGTGCCACGCACACAAATACTCAGTGAACATCTGTTAAATGAACAACTTTTATGGGAAAACTCAAAAAAGGGGGCTGTGGTGTCTCTGGCAGGTCCCTAAGTTTTTACTTCTTTCTCATGTTCAAGTAAAGATAAAGATCTCTATTTCCTTTAGGTTGAAAAAGAAAACAAATATATATGCACACACAGAACTAAGTGAGTTTACAGAGACCAATTTCTCATCCCAGGATATTGAGAAATCTTCTTGGCCAGCTTTTGGCAGCCACTACTAAGTTTAGGGGGTAAAAAGAGGGTGGGGAAATCAGTGTCTCTGAGAGCCTACCCCCTAGGATCTCTTGGATGAGGGTCCCCAGGGCACTTCTCTACACTCCTACAACTCGTAACTTGGTTAGCCTCTGTAGAGCCCTGGGCCCTTTCCAAATATAACACAAGCCTTAGAAAGTACTTTTCTTTCTATCTGATGCAGTATCTGAAATGGCTTTACCATGTTCTGGGCATTAATGCACTTTCCTGGCTGGCCCCTAAAGACCTCCCCAGCCTTGAGAAGCATCTCTTTCAGCAGGCATCTCCTTCAGCCTTCCCCAGGACCAATGCCTCTGAATCTCTAAAAGACACAGCAGTACCCAGACCGTCTTTCTCTTTGGATTTTGAGTTTATGTAAGGCCTCCTCATTACCCAAATCTTTAAACCCACTCGCAACATATCTAAATATTGCCTTACTTCGGCACCTGGACCCAGTGTCATTAGCAGCTATGAGACCTTTGTGGCAAATAATGTCATTTTCCTAGAATTGTGTCTCTGTATGTCCACCCAATCACATTCAAGCCTCTGTGAGCTTTTCCTTGTCTATAAACTTAAGTGTGAGTCACAGCAAAGTCGGATCCCTGAAGCCCAATCAACAGGGTTCAGCACCTTACATTCCCCTCAGGTATTTCAAATGTCTTTGACCTGCCTATCTCCAGTCTCTCCAGAGCCTTCTAGAACTCTGGTTATTTCCATTTCACTACTTCTGTTGTTTCAATATCTTTAAGGAACAAACAGAACCTCATGTTCAGTAGAAGGGCCGCCAGGCCATCACCTGACAACATGTATGGGGGTAGGAGGGACGGTCTAGGCAGATTTCTTGCCATCCACACCAAGGGACAGACATTCAAGACCTTTACTTTTTTGTTGTTTTGTTTTTTTGAGACAGAGCCTCAAGCTGTCACCCTGGATAGAGTGCTGTGGCATCACAGCTCACAGCAACCTCTAATTCCTGGGGTCAAGCGAGTCTCCTGCCTCTGCCTCCCAAGTAGCTGGGACTACAGGCACTCGCCACAACACCCAGCCATTTTTTTTAGGTTGCAGCCACCATTGTTGTTTGGCGAGCTGGGTTGAATTTGAACCCGCCAGCTCAGGTGTACGTGGCTAGTGCCTTAGCCTGTTGAGCCACAGGCGCCGAGCCAATTCAACACTTTTAGCCATAATTCACTTTGATTGGGATCCTCTAGTTAACTTTACAGCTTGTTGCTTTTATCAGGACCACAGAAGCCTGCTCACTTGACCAATGGCTGCATGTCCTAAAGAGAAGGGCATCCGATTTTATAAGGACAAAGGGGTTTGGTTCTGGAGGATTACGGTTTGCATGACGTGCATATTTCACATGTCATAAAATCTGAAGCTTTTTGGAAAAACCATTTCAGATATAGTATAAGGAAAACCTTTTAGAGAAATATGCTTTGAAAGCCCAGGAGAATAGAAATAAAAATAAACTTTGGAGTAATTTGTGCACGTGGGCACACCTAGAGGCCCACGTAACTTGCTTTTGCCCTCTACACTTGTTTTTAGTGGTGCTTCTCCCCATTCCCCCTAATTCAGAAGTCTTCTTTGCCATCTAATTGGTTTTAGAGACGTAGAAGTTTTCTAAACAGTCTTTTGCCAATTTGGGGTCAGATGAAACAATCACGGGGTCCGGCACGGAGATGATGTGGGAGAATCTGCTGCCACACACACACCATCCTCGGAATCAGGGTGATGGTTTTGGAATTTTAGGATTGTCTAAAAGCCAGACAGCAGTAGATCAGACAGCTGTCATTAGGTTGACAGGGACTGACACTGCTGAAGGGCCCATCTACCTGCCCCAGGTCTGGGCTAATTAATAAATAGCCTCCTAATTTAGTTCCAAGAGATCAGTTTGCAATTCTGAATCCAACTGAGTAAGAAAACCCACGAAGACAACAATACTTCCATACTTTGTCCATGTATCGTCCAACTATAGGCAGTTTTGTTGCCAATAATCAGATCCATCCCTGCTCAAGTGCCTTCCTGGCAAACATTAATGCCAAACAAAGGACTAATAAAAATAAGCCAAGCTTCGGGGAGGTGCTTTCAAAGTTACAAGGTCTGAGAAGGCCTAGGAACCAGACAGTTGGTATTCCTATCCATAAGCCTGGCCGGTTCTTCTGAGATGCACTTTCTGACATATGGTAACTGGAGAATCAAATGGAATGAAAGAAAGGGAGAACACACACTTAAATACGACCAAAAATCAAACCCAAAAGGAGAAAGCACACACACTACACAGGCTGGGAAGCCCGGAAGATGTGGACCTAAGACCAAATCTGCCCAACATGACACAGCCATGTTATCTCTCACAGCCCCAGGGCCCACATTTATTTAACACACACGCAAAATGCTCACTCTGGGCCAGGACTACTCTCGATATGGTTATCCGGGCTTTACAGCGAGGACAGAAAGGCCTAGAGAGGTTAGGAGGCTTGTGCAACGTCACAGCTAGTAAACGGCAAAACAGGATTTGGTCCCGCCTGGCTCCAGGCTCTGTTCTTATCCACGTTATATGCTGCCTCTGTGTAAAGAAGGAAAGTTGGTCTGGCTCAAAGCTAGGAGGATTTAAGAACAGATTTTTGGATCACACTTGTGGAAACTGATGCAACAGATCTGGGCTGAGCTGAGAATCAGACTTTCATAAAAGATTCCCTAAGTAGTTACCCTGAAGACCAGCCAGGTTTCAGAAGCTCTAAGGTTCCTTCCAGATATAAAGTTATTTGACTCTAACGTCACACCCAAATGCAGTAGGGGAAGACAGGCACTGGGCCTGGCTGCAATACTTGATCTTTACCATTCTCCCAGGAGTGAGGGTGTTACTCAGACCCCCAGGGTCCATTCTGACTCTTAGGCTGTCCACAGGACTAGGTGAGCAGTCTTCCCACCATTTCACCAAGAGTTAAACATCTCCAAGATTCCCTTCTCGTCCTGGAAGGAGGAAGAACTAAACCTTCCACTACCAATTCACAAGTACCCTCCTGTGCACACCCCTGTCTGTCTCCTACACCCTTGTCAGGCTGTTCTCAGGATCTCTATTCCACAAGCATCCTTCTCTATCTAGTCTCATTTTAACAACCAACCACTTCAGCAAGTCCAGAGTACCCACTGCAGTGCCAGTCAGCCTGTATTTCTGGGGTTAAGTTCTAAAGTCTGCCTTCAGGGCAAAAGCCAAGCCTAATTTAAAACCTCTCATAAAAATCCCTTAGCTAAGAACTGGGCCCTTAACCCAAACACCAAGAACTTCTTTGCATTAAGGCTATAGCTTCCCTTTCCCTGGGGGCAACAGACACCAGGGCCTCAGCAAGAAAGGGCAAAGGGTTAAATAAAGAAATTTCTCCCTCTATCTACCCTCAGCAGGAAGAATTGATTTTGCAAGTTAAATTGAATGTATGAAATGACTCCATTGCACTTACAAGGCTTGTGCTAGGTGCTACCAGGCAAAGAAGTGAGCATAAGAGCCCTCCCCTCACATAACCTATAGTACAGTTGGCAGAGAGTCCCCCGAAGATGGCGGATAATAGTTAAACACAAACCATCAGAACTATTAAGACACATGTGCTATAGATATTCAAGGGAAGAAGAGATTGATGTAGAGTCAGGTGGGGAAGTTTAACCTGATTCTTGAGCTAGGATTGTATTCTTTAGGATGGGTGACCCAGCACTACTCAGTGTTACGGGCACGACTAGCCCTATCAGCTAAGCATTAGATAGTATTTTCTGTTTTGTCTCTACCGTTCCTCTTGAAAATTCAAAAAATTCACCGTCTAGGGGCGGCGCCTGTGACTTGCTCAAAGGAGTAGGGCGCCGGCCCCATATGCTGGAGGTGGCAGGTTCAAACATGGCCCTGGCCAAAAACTGTAAAAAAAAAAAAAAAAAAATTTCACTGTCTATACTCATATGTTGACCCAAGGTCCTCAGAGAATGCATGTGTCATAGTTCTAGTACTAATTGGTTATAAAAACTTAAATTAAATTTTAATGTGTTATACTAAGCCTACACAACTAAGAACACAGAATAACTGCTTCATTATAGAAGAGTGGAGAACTTATTTTTTGAGAGTCTTACCCAGTTGTCCTGGGGTTAAATGCCCTGGTGTCACAGCTCACAGCAACCTCCAACTCTTGGGTGGAAGCAATCCTCTTGTATCAGCCTCCCAAGTAGCTGAGACTACAGGTGCTTACCATAACACCTGGCTATTGAGAGATGGGATCTTGCTCTTGTTCAGGCTGGTCTCAAACTCCTGAGTGCAGGCAATCCACTTGCCTCAGCCTCCCAGAGGGCCAGGATTACAGACATGAGCCACTGCCTCTGGCTTTTTTTTTTTTTTAGACAGGGTCTCGCTCTGTTGCCTAGGCTGGAGTGCAGTGCTTACTGCAACCTTTGATTCCTAGGTTCAAGTGATCCTCATGCTTCAGCCTCCTAAGTAGGTACATGCCACCATGCCTCGCTAAGTTTTAAAAATTTTTTTGAAGACAAGGTCTTGGCTATGTTGCCAAGGCTGGTCTCAAACTTCTGGCCTCAATCGCAAAGTGATGGGATTAGAGGTATGAGCTACCTCACTCAGCCAAAATCTTATTTTCTGAGCATTTAACCTGACTTTCTTGACAAATTATTTAAATTATATCAAGAATTTTGACTTCATTTTCCCAACTCATTATCACACTAGACTATATTAAAATTAAACATGTCTATTTCTGCCTTTTTATAGCATTCTGGGACCTCTTCTAAGTCTCCCTGAACATTTTGGACTTTTCTCTACTCTCAGGACTTAAAGTAACCCAGCGATCTCTGGAAGATGGCCCTGGGCCACATGGCACTCTGACTGGCTGAATGCTAGGAAGCAAGTGCTTAGGTATACATCCTAGATACAGCTGTGATCCTTGGCTAGCTACAGTCACACTGCACTGGGCTTTTTCAGAAGTGGGGGTGGGGAGGTGGCAGGCAAAGAAGGAAGGAACCAAAACTGCATCCAAGGCCAGTTGAAATAAGGGTCAATAGGAAGCGAATCCAGGCACCAATATTTATACTTAAATATAGCCCCGACCCATCCAAATGGCATGAGGTTCAATTGATCAACACAATATAGTACAGTTCCAAAAATTCAAATCCTTGCCAATTTCTCCAAATCTGAAGGTCATTTCTGACTTTTCCATTAAGAGATGGCATGAGCATGAGTCAGAAATGCCAAGTTCAAATCCAGATCCTATTAAGACTCTGCTTAGGCAGTTGTGAGACTTTGGACAAGACAATTCACAGCTTGCAGCTTAGTTTCTTCATCTGTCAAGGGAGATGGTTGGACTACATCTCTAGTTCAGAAAATATAATTTTAAAAGCTGGAACATGACAAGTCTGAGAACAATCAAGAATATCATAGCAGAGAAGTGATAGTGGTCCCAGAGAGTTCCTGGAGATAGTTGTGATCAAGGACCCTCCACAGAAGAAGAAAATGGAGATTGAGAGAAAACAAAACTATCCATGAGAATATCACACAGCGATCTCCTCCTCCTGGGTTCTGCCCTGTGGTCACTCATAGATAGACCCATCTCTTCCCAGAAGAGCCAAGAGCGATGACTCATGAGATGGATCTACCCACAGTCATCATCACTCACCTTCTACCTCTGGGAATGACTCAACCTTAACTACCAAAGAGAAATTAAAGACTCCAAGGTGCTCAGATCCTGACCTCAGTCTCTCAGCCAACCTGTTTAATAATCCTTTGGAGTCTGAAATTTCTTTAACAGGGGGCATTAAAAAAAAAAAACTGAATGAAGTTTTATAATACCTACTTTAGTTTTATAGTCTCCAAAGCTGTAAGGAACACTCAACATGTTTCGAAGCTCTCGGATACAATACAGGGTGGCCATAAAGTTCGTGTGTTATAAAATCTTAACTAGAGTTTAAGATGCTATGAAATATTTAAATCGCACTGTAGAAAATTTAAGCCACAAAGGTCTATGATGCATTTTCTATAATAGTGCATTTATCTGATATTTCCACACATCTTTAATAGTCTACTTCTCTGGCCTTGAAGTTCCTTGTTCACTAAATTTACTGTTACAAGACTGATTAAAGTTGCTCTGAACACGGGTTTCATAAATGTGACTGAGAATTTAAAACAGCAATTACCCAAACAACAATAACCTTTGGCTTCACTGTTGGAAAGTCTTAGAATCACAGAATGTTTAAAATCATGTCTTGTACAGTACCTGACACGCAGGAGGAACACAACTGCGGCTTTTATATTTATCATTAACAGCTACCATTTAGTCAGTAAGTACCCATGTCAGACAGGTATTAAGCACTTTGCACATTACCTCTTAATCTTTACAACAACCCTATTAAGCAGTAATATCTCCATTTTACAGATAAACTAAGGTTCAAAGTAAATTAACAAATGCTAAAAGGTGAGCTCAGGTCTCTATCCCACCAGTTCTCTGAAATATTCCCAAAGGGTTTCTCCATTGAATTTAGGAACTGGACTAGAAGTGGTCATCTTAATCTTACCGGCTCTATCATTTACACTCACATTCTTTACTGTCAAAGGTGACAACTGATGTGATACGGCCTAAGTGTGCTGGTTCTCCTGGGAGGACAAGTGCTAGTCCTGAAGCTCAGAGGGGTGAGGAGCAGCACATGTCATAAACCACAGCTGCCCACACCCCAGAGTATAGTTACTGCCTTTGGGCTCCCAGGAAAGATAGTCCCTTTAGGCGAGCCACTCCATCCTGCTGGCTGATCAGCTGCTCCCCTCCGTCAGCCCCTAAGAAAGCATCAGACCCCAATCACAGGCTTATCCTGCCCTTGGAAAGACCTGCAGCGCTCTAATACCAGAGAAGCCAAGCCCAGCAGCAGTAACCTGCCCAAGAGATTTCTGGCTGCTGTCACGTTTTGCGAATCTCCATCACAAAGATATTTCTTGCCCCAGTATTCACCACTTCACGATATTTAATGAAAGAGCATTTTTTAAAAGCCAGCAGTTTCAGGGGGCCTCTGACACTCAGACAGAATGCTGAGAATGAATTCCCTCTGTGGACCATCAATCCCGCACTAACAAGTTCAGATTCTCCTAAGTATGCAGAGACACCAAACATCTCCACAGAGCTAACAGAAACCACCTTTCATTTCCGATTTACACCTTAATGACCATTACTGCCCCAGACCACCTGCCTGCAGCCAACCTAGCCCCTGTTTATTTCTTTGCTTCACCTAGCAGGTGTTATCAGAAAAAAATCTGACTTTAAGACTCAGGGGCCAGCAACATTCACAAATTCCACAGTTGTTAACTGCTGAAATTAAGGCTTCCTCCAGCTCTAAAATCCCACTTTCCTCTCCTCTCACCCGGGTTGCACTTTGCTTTCTCCGGTACATTGGTCCTGGAAGGACCTCGGTTCAACTAAAGGCCTGGGTGGAGAGGGGAGATCTTTTGTTGTTAGGAGTATTTTTCGGTAGCACAGATCAAGAATGTAGCCTGACTACGTTAAGGCCACTAAGCTTCAAAATATCCTTTCCAGCCTAAATAGTTCAATCATGCGGGAACCAAACACTGTTTAAGAAAGAGAAGGACAGGCCAAGTGCGGGTCCACTTTCTCCTGCGCTATGATAGGGGGTTGTCACTTTCAAACTTTGTTTTTAAAGTCCTGGCTCAGATCAGACATTTTGCTTTAACCCCTAGGCTGGGCCCGCCCAATGCAAGGGCGCAGCGGGTCTCGGGTGAGCTGAGCACCTTGGGGTTGGGTGGGTGTCCGGACACACTACTCAGAGAGATTTTGTTTTCTCAGGTGATCTAGACCTGCCAGCAGGTTCCTGGTTAAGTTCATCTTAAAAAAAAAAAAAAGAAAAAAAAGCGTGTGAAAATATCTTCCGCAGGAGCGCCCCCTTCGCTGCGAGAGTCACGCTGGACACGTGAAAAGTGACTTTCTAACTTCTGCAGGGAGCGCGAGTCTGGGAGTGGGGGCCCGAGGTGTTTCCCGGGTGTAGAAAAGGCCTGGATCATCCTGTAACAACGCTCCCAACAACCACACAGCGGCGATGCGGTGACCCTACACCCTTCCCCAACCACCAAACACACACGTGAAGCACAGCAAAGCGTGCCACCTGCCGGGGTCCCAGCAAACATGCCCGGAGGGAAGAACTGGAGGAAAGCTCTTGGTTTAAAAAAAAAAAAAAAGTAAGCTCTCCCGGGGCCCCGGCCGGCCCTCGGGCTCTCCTCCTTCTCCAACTGAACAGGGGAATCGCCGCGCGAGGGAGTCTCGCCGGCCCAGGCCGCGACCCACAGGATCCGCTCTTGCCTGGAGCCGGCGGAGCGCAGGGCCGAGCAGGGGCAGGCCCGGCCGGCCGACTCCGGGCGCGCCCGGCGGGCGGGAACAGGGTGCGCCCTCCCCTCTCCTCGCGCCGGTCGGCGCCCGGGTCGGGGGGTGGGAAGAGTCAGGGAACTCACAGCCGCTTGTCTTCGGGCTGCAGCTGCCAGTGCATGGCCAGCGAGAAGCCGAAAAGACTCCCGGGGTCCCCAGATTTCCGGATCACATTGTCCTCGTGGGTGTCCAAGTTGAAGGCTGCGCCGAGCCGGGGCAGGAGCCCGGCCGACAGGTAGAGCAGGCACAGCTGCCCCGCCGCCGCCATGGGCGGGTGCACCGGGAGGGGAGCGGGGACCTGCAGCGGCCGCCCTGCGCTGCGGGCTGGGTCCGAGGCTGCCGCTCTGCTGCGGCCGCGGCCACCTTCGCCTCCTCTCGCCACTGCGCCCGGCCCCACCCCCGGGACGGGTCGCGCTCTCCGTCCGGCCGCTCCCCCTCGCGGGCAGCTCCCGACCACTGAATGAGCCCGTTGTTCTCTGGAGACTCGCAGGCGTTTTATCAAGTGACGGGGATGCCGGCCCCGCCCCTTCCCACCCCTCCCCACCCTGCTGGCCCCTCCTCGCGCTCGCGAGCCCTGCCGGCCGCAGGCTGCCCAGTGATCCGGCCCCTAGCCTCCCCCACCGCCCCTCACCTGCCCGCAGGCAGCGCCGGGAGGGGGACCCTAGGAGGTGAGCTCCTGGCCCCCTCTGGAAACAAGCGCTTGAATTGTGGTTGCCGCGCAGGTCAGAGCGAGAGAGGCGTTCTCTGTCTCTTAGTTAAGAAAGGTGCAGGTGATGTGCCGGGCCTCGTTGCCTTGAGCAGTCTGTGTATGCAGACGTGGACCCGCGTGCAAACGCATACTTCATTCATTCACCCTGTAGGTGTGCATGGACGGCTTAACGAGTAGCCCATATGACAGCTGTATACACTGCGCTGGGTCCTTGAAGATCTAACTGTCAAAAATGATAGTAGCACACACTTTCATAGTGCTGTGCAACTTACTAAACACAGCCATTACCTCATTTAATCCTAATAATCCTATGAGGTGGGTATTTTTTTTTTCAGATGAAACAATTGAAAATCAGCTTTATCCCTAGGTCGCCCAGGGATTTGTGCCTAGGTGACAAGTCACAAAGGAGTCAGAAAGTTGAAACTTGGTTTCCAGATGTTCTGAGTCTGTGAAGAAGTAAAGAATGGGTTACTTAAAGTGGCGCTCAGACGTTGCCCTTTGCTAGCCCCAAATGTCCAGAACTAGTTGTGGGGAGAACTGGGCCAAGAGGCAGCTCTGAGGTTTGTGTGGGTGGCCTGAAGGCTCCAGCCTCCAGAGAGCATGGGGTGGGACCTCCAAGGCCTCCGGTGAGGTGTTGTCCCTAGAGCCCTATTCCATCAATGTTCCTTATTGTATTGTATTTTATTTTTTTGAGACAGGTCTTTAAGGCCCAGGCTGGAGTGCAGTGGCACCATCATAGGTCACAGTGCACTACACCTTAAAAACTGCTGGTCAAGCAATCTTCCTGCCTCAGCCTCCCGAGTAGCTGGAACTACAGATGTGGACCACCACACATGGCTAATTTTTTTTTTTTTTTTTTTGAGACAGAGCCTCAAGCTGACACCCTGGATAGAGTGCCGTGGCATCACAGCTCACAGCAACCTCCAATTCCTGGGCTCAAGCAAGTCTCTTGCCTCTGCCTCCCAAGTAGCTGGGACTACAGGCGCCCACCACAACGCCCCGGCCATTTTTTGGTTGCAGCCGTCATTGTTGTTTGGCAGGCCCGGGCTGGATTCGAACCCGCCAGCTCCAGTGTACGTGGCTGGCGCCTTAGCCCGCTGAGCCACAGGCGCCGAGCCACACCTGGCTAATTTTTAAAAATTTTTTCTAGAGAAAAGGTCTCCCTGTGTTACCAAGGCTGGTGATGTACTCCTGGCCTCAAGTGATCCACCTGCCTCAGCCTCCCAAAGTGCTGGAATTAGAGATGTGAGCCACCTGGCCCAGACTTGCAGGGGTGCTTAAACTTAATTAATTCAAGGGTACTGTGAAGTTGGAGAAGAAAAATGTTTACATTTTTATTTTCCCGAATCTCTAAATGACATCTAGCACTTTTCCCCATTATGAATGTAGGCAGCAAACCACAGAGTCACTAGGATAAATGTCTATGATTTAGTCACCAGTGGAAACCATAAGACATTTACATCCCATCAGAGTTGTTACAAATATCTCAAATTACAATAGTTAGTAGATAGCCCCTCGGCTGTATCTTGTATATCAATAAAGAAGCATATATATGTAGTGCTACAGCACAAATTTTTAAAAAACATTTTGTTAACTACTTCAGTGTAATTGGTTTCCCTTGTAAACTGCATGTATTTTATTTTGTTTATTTCAAAACCTTGTTCTGAGAAAGGGTCCATGGTTTTCAGCAGCCTGCTAAGGAGGCCCTGGCATGAAAAGATTGGGAGTTGCTGGTTTGAAGGCTCCTGAAAGATGTCGGGGACCCCTCCTTGGAATAGGACATCCCTGCAATGGAAATACAAACAGGATGCTATCCTAGGGAAGAGCTGGAGCTCTGTGTATGTGTGTGTGTGTGTATTGGGGTGGGAGCAGTGGTCCTCTTGTTCACCTAAAAGAGTATTCAAGGCAGCAGCATGTGTCACTCAGAAAAGCGCTGTGACTGTCATCAAGGGTCTCCACAGGTGGTAGTAGCTGCCAGAGTGAGTCCCTTAGCATGTTCGGAGTGTGTACCACTTCCTTGCCAGAAACTCTGTCAAATGTAGTTCAAAGTGGGATGCAGTGGGTTTAAATTCAGTAGACAATCTTTCAACAAATCCATCTTGATAAGATTAAAGAACCATTGAAGATGATAATCCAGTAAGCTAAGAACTATCTGCAATATCTTTTTTCATGCCATTTAGTTGCAAGTTAGCCTTTCTTCTTCACATTAAAGTCTGGAGTGGAGCCAGTGATATGACCATAATGGCTGCTGAAATATTAACTGGTTGATAAAAGCTGCGGCCCTGAACTCCCCAGGTGCAACCACCCCCACACTGCCCACTTTCCCAGGACTCATTAGCTTCCTTAACCAGCAACCAAAAGTATAAGCCCTTAAGCTCTGACCCTGCAAGGGCTCCTTCTCATTTTATGTGCTCATGTCATTTCAGCTATTAACTACAGTAAAACCATAGTACATTGACCACCTCCTTACGTTGACCTAATTTGTATAGATCAGACATGCATCAGATGTATGTATCAATATAGTAAGCCTAGTTCTTGATGTTGACCAATCTGTATGGTGACCAGTTTGTGCCAGTCCCTTGGGTAGTCAACTTACAGAGCATCTAATGTATTCTGAATATTACCCCTTGCTTCTAAGAGTCATTCTGTGGACCATTTAGTGCTTGCTTCCCTTTGATAGATGATGTATGAACAGCCAAAGTTATCTACTTGATCCCAAATGCATATTGTGCTCAAACTGAAATTCTAAATAACATTAAATGTTTAAATTTATATTATGACTAAATATATAGTACTACTGAATTGAATGATCCTTGTGTGGGAGGAGGATAAGATAAAGAAGAACAAGGATGGGAGTCTTGTTCGGGAGTATGCCAAGAGTTCATCACAGATGAAAATTTACCAGCCAGGTTCCTACCTGCCACCTACTTCCTGCCTAGGATGCCAGACATGCTGGAAGTTGAGTGAAACTCTCAGACCCCTAACAGAACCTCTTTGAAGATTGTTAGCTCTTCCTGAGCAACTGTAACAATCAAGTTTTGTGACTCCATTTTTATTCCCCTGGTAAAACAGAGTTGTATGTTTTACAAAAGTGTCTTTCAAAAGGGCGATTTAGAGGTTGTTTAGGACCCACTGAGGACATGCCAGTATCAGGGGCCAAAGAAATGAGAGCCCCCACAATTATTAGGTAAAGATCTGGGGAGGGAGTACATAGTTTTAACGGAGAAAAAAAATCTAGGACAGGAAGATACTTGTTTGGAACCAAAGGGAGAGAGAGAGCTTGGTGATAAAAGTGTGCTGAGCATGTAAGGTATGGTGCGCGTGTCCTTGTGTGTGTGTGTGTGTGTGTGTGTGTGCACACGCACGAGCGCATGCCTATAAAAACAAGATGTGGGGCAGCGCCTGTGGCTCAGTGGATAAGGCGCCAGCCCCATATGCCGAGGGTGGCGGGTTCAAACCCAGCCCCCAGCCAAACTGCAACAAAAAAATAGCCAGGTGTTGTGGTGGGCGCCTGCGGTCCCAGCTACTCGGGAGGCTAAGGCAAGACAGTCGCCTAAGCCCAGGAGTTGGAGGTTGCTGTGAGCTGTGTCTCCACGGCTCTCTACCGAGGGCCATAGAGTGAGACTCTGTCTCTAAAAAAAAAAAAAAAAAAAAAGACCTGTGTGTTGCAGGAAGGGCCCTGCAAAATCAGTTAACTGGCAAACTGTGTCTTGTTCAAAAAAGGTGAATCAGAAGACAAGAAGGAGTACCTAAAAACACAATGGTAATATTACAGAAAAAAAATTTTTACAAAGTTTTCAATTCAAAAGCAGTGAAAGCTCTGAAGAGAGGCATTCACTCAGAGGAGAGTCCTTGAATTCTTAGGTTTTACCAGAACACTTTTTGGTAAGGAGCTTTCAAATAATTGTAGAATTGGTCACCTATGAAGAAGTCTGAAGACTCCATGTCAGGCCTGATGTATTTTTGTTTCCTGGGACCTACTTTAATCATTTCGTTATATTGACTTCATCACAATAGCAGAGAATAGGATATTTACTTCTTTTATGCAACACAGAAACTAATTATCAAAAACATCTCTTGATTCTCCTTCTGTGGTTACATTATCCTAACTATGTTTGTATCTCCTGGAGCCCTTTAATGAAGGGCTGCCACTATCAGAGCGATTAGCACATGATCTGTGGGACCCAGGTTCTTTGCTTCAAACCCTGCCTCTGCTCCACACTAACCATGTGACCACTTAATCTCTCTACATCTCCCTTTTCTCAGCATGAAGTGGGAATAATGGTACCATCTATCCCCTAGAGTTGCCTTGCCTTAAGGATTAATAGAGTTAATGTGATCTAAAGTACTTAGAGTGTTACATCAAAATTGTAACTTCCACCCAGCTTCAAAACATGGCTTTCATGAGATATGGTTGACCCATGATAGTTTTGTGAACTAGATATAGTTTTGTGAATAGATAGAAAACTGTTTCAAACAGAGATTCAATTCTTCAATGGCAGATATTTTTTGTTTCAGAAAAAGAAATGAGTTTTCCCATATTGCTTTTTTTTTTTTTTTTTTTTTTTTTTTTATACATTGCCACAAGCTGTGACCAAGGATAGATGGCCGCAGCAACACAGCTAACAGCAAGCACCAATTCCTGGGCACAAGCGAGTCTCCTGCCTCCACCTCCCAAGTAGCTGGTACCATAGGCGCCCACCACAATGCCCTGCTATTTTTTGGTTGCAGCTGTCATTGTTGTTTGCCAGGCCCTGGCTGGATTCAACTAACCAGCTCAGGTGTACGTGG
>CAUYON010119615.1:0-23515 GCA_963573935.1 Arctocebus calabarensis
GCTCCAATAGCCAAAAAGGCTGGACAACTGCCAAGGAGACACCTGTGCCTTGGTGTCTCCTTCACTTTACACTTAGGACTAAATGTGGAACCCCCATTTCCTATGCCTAGGTCAATTTCTTGTGAATTTCCTAGGCCTCAACTCCATGAATGGACTGTATCCATTCATTGATACATTCATTCACCTTGCCCCCGTCGGAAGGGACTGTATTCATTCGTTTCCTGGCCAGGGAACCCATACACCTATATATACCCTGAGACTAAAGGCCTAAAGAAGGAGATGGGAAAGACCGGGAGAGAAACGGAGAGAGCTTCTCTCTCCCCACTTGAATTCTCTCCCTCTACCAGGAGCTTTAGTGTTTTCTGTATTCTTTTCTGTAAATAAATTCTGTCTTACCACTGGGGGGGGGGAATAATGTAATGAAGAATAATAAAATACATGTATTTATAAAAAAATAAAATAAAATAAAATGCAATATTGGAAGTGCTGGATAAAGTAAAAAAAAGAAAGAAAAAGAAAAGTTTGCTGTCATCCTGGCTTGGCGCCTGTGGCTCAAAGGGCTGAGGCACCAGCCACATACACCTGAGCTGGTGGGTTCGAATCTAGCCCAGGCCTGCCAAACAACAATGACAGCTGCAACCAAAAACAATGGCCAGGCATTGTGGCGGGTACCTGTAGTCCCAGCTACTTGGGAGGGGGAGGCAGGAGACTCACTTGAGTCTAGGAATTGGAGGTTGCTGTGAGCTATGATGCCATAGCACTCTATCCAGGGTGACAGCTTGAGGCTCTGTCTCAAAAAATAAAAACAAAAAAAAAAAAAGAAAGAAAAGTTTGCTGTCATCCCAATGGCTCTGCTCCATAGATCAATTGGCACTTACTCCTGCTGCTTGAAGAATTTTCTCTTTCATCTTAACTTTGGACAGGTTCACTGTAATGTGTCTTAGAGAAACTCTGTTTGAGTTGAGATGAGCCAGGGTTTGATATCCATCTAAAAGGAGTGTGTCAGGATCTTTCGTAAAACTTTAAAAGTTTTCATTTATGATAGTCTCCAGTAGAGCTTCCAATCCTTTGGGATAATCTTCTTCCCCTTCAGGAATTCCTATTATTTGTATGTTTGAATACTTCATGAAGTCTCATAGTTGTCTAGCAACTGTTCTGCTTTCTCTCTGTTCTATTCTGCCTCTTTAACTATGTGGGTTGACTTGGTTCAATATTTTAAAATCAATCAACAGAATTGACAATGTTAACAGACCAAAGAAGAAAAATCACATGGTTCTGTCAAGAGATACAAAAAAAGCATTTAACAACATAAATCTATGCATATGTTAAAACTTATAGAACTGTACACATACAAAAGGAGTGTACACATACAAGGAGTAGGACACTGGCCCCATATACTGGAGGTGGCAGGTTCAAACCTGGCCCCAGCCAAAAACTGCAATAAGAAATAAGTAAATAAATAAAAGGGGGAAAAAAAGCTAATTTTAATACATGCAAATTTTAAAAAATAAACAAATTCAAGTTTTTTTAAAAACACCTCAACAAATTTCTAAAGATTAAATAATTCAGACTATTTCCTCTGACCACATGGATTTAAGTTAGAAATAAAATACATAAAGATATTTTTAAAATCTATATATTAAATGATAAACTATAAATTTAATGATACAACTATAAATTAAATGATACAATTTTAAATAATCCTTTGGTCAAAGAAAATATTAAAATAAGAATTAGAAAATATCAAACTAAATTATTATTTAAATAAAACATCTTCAAATTTTGTAAATGCAATTAGAGAAATATTTAGGAATAAATAGATAGCTTTAATTGCATAAATTATTTTAAAAAGTTGAAAAATAATTACTTAAGCTTTAATCTCAAAAAGTTAGAAAGAGAAAAGCAAATAAATTGAAGGAAAGTCAAAAATATGAGCAGAAATTAATGCAATAGGAAACACATGTATAACTGAGAAATTAATAAAAGTGAAATTGATTCTTTGAAAATATGAATAAAATTTTAAACCTAATAATAGTGATCAAAAAAGAGATTAAACAAAATTGTCAATATCAATAAGTTAAATAAGTCTCTGTAACCCCATAGATATCAAAAACAAAAGTTGATACCATAAATAACATACTAATAAATTTGACAATTTTAATTAACTATACAAATTATTCAAATAATATACCTTATCATACTGACAGTAAAAGAAAATAAAAAATCTGAATAGTCCAATAAAGAAATTGAATTCATCTAACCCTCTAACAAAGAAAAATCCCAAAACTAGGTGGCTTCATTTGTGAATTCTTCCAAATCCTTAAGGAAGAAATGATTCCTAATCCCTATTACCCAATTTATTTCAGAGAATAGAAAAAGAGGAAAACCTATCCAACTCTTACTATGAGGCCACCATAAACTTAATAGAGATATTATAGGAAATTTTTAAAACACATAGCCAATCATTTTCATGAATAGAGATGCAAAACTATTAATCAAGATTTTAACAAATCAAATCCATAAATTTTAATGGGGTAATATATAACAATCAGTCAGTAAGGAATAATAACAGCCGATCAGAATTTATTCTAAGAATGGAAAAGGGTTTTAACATTTTTTTAAAAATCAAATTAATTCCTCATGTATAACAGTTTAATTCTGTGTCAACTTAACTGGGCCACAGGGTGCTTGCACATTTAGCCAAATGTTTTTCTAGGTCCGTGTATGAACGTGTTTCTGGATGACATTAATATTTGAATTGGTAGACTGAGTAAAGCAATTTGCCCCCTCTGAGGTGGATGGGCTTTATGCAATCAATTAAAGACCTGACTAGAACAAAAAGACTGAGTAAGAGAGAACTTCTCCTGCCTGACTACTTGAGTTGAGACTTCAGAATGAAAAATCAGTTCTTCTTGGTCTCAAGTCTGCTGGCTTTTGGACCATTGACTGTCCTGCTCAGGCCTCCAGACTCAGACTGAAACCGCACTCCAGCTCTCCTGAGTCTCCAGCTTGCCCATGCAAATCTTAGGATTTCTCAACCTCAACATGACCCAATTCCGTGTGATAAATCAATATCTGTCTCCCCACACACACAGCCTTTCTCTCTCTCTCTCTCAGTGTCTGTGTATACAGTTTGTATATATGTTTATATATGTGTGTGTGTGCATGTGTGTGTGCTTACATACTATTAGCTCTGCTCTTCTGGAAACCCTTGACTAATGCACCACATTAATAGGAAAAAAAGGAAAAATAATCCCATGATCAACCCAATAAATGCAGAAAAAGCATTTAACCTGTTAATGACTTAAAAGTCTTAGAAAACTAAGAATAAAATGACACCCATAATCTGATAAAGAAATCTACAGCAACCATCTCACAAATTAGTTAGATAGTAAGCTTTCCTCCTAACATCAAGAACAGACAAGGATGTCCATTATCATCATATATATTCAACTTTGTACTGAAGGTCCAGATTTAAAAGAAGAATATAGGGCAGTGCCTGTGGCTCAGTCAGTAGGACACCGGCCCCATATACTGAGAGTGGCAGATTTAAACACGGCCCCGGCCAAATTGCAACAGAAAAAAAAAAAGAAGAAGAAGATAAAACAGTTATTATCTGCAGATAAAAGAAACATATATTAGAAAATCCAAATTAATCTACCAACAAATGATTTTAAGTAATAAGTAAATTTACAAATGTTGTTGGATACAAAGTCAGCACACAAAAAAATCAATTGAATTTCTCTATGCCAGCAACAAAAAGAATATGAAATGTTGGCCAGGTACAGTGGCTCACACCTGTAATCCTAGCACTCTGGGAGGCTGTGAGTGGATTGCCTGAGCTCACTAGTTCAAGACCAGCCTGTGCAAGAACAAGACTCTATCTCTAAAAATAACCAGGCATTGTGGAGGGCACCTATAGTCTCAGCTACTCCAGAGACTGAGGCAAAAGAATCACTTGAGCCCAGGAGTTTGAGGTTGCTGTGAGCTATGATGCCAGGGCACTCTACTAAGGGCAACAAAGCAAGACTCTGTCTCAAAAAAGAAAAAAAAAGAATATGAAATGTTATAAATTTAGAAAAGCATATTTTCATAAGCATAAAACATCTAAGAACAAATTAATGAAACATGTACAAGACTTCTACATTAAAAACTACAAAACATTATTAAGGGAAATTAACACCTAAATAAATAGCAGACTATACCATGCTAATCACTGAAAATCTCAATAGTTTTAGATGTCAATTCCCCCCAAAATATTAGAGATCTAGAGATTTAATACAATCACTTCAAAATTCTAGGAGAAATTATTTTTGGTAGAAAATGATAAACTAATTCTGAAATGTATATGAACATGCAAAAGGCCAAGAATAATCTTGAATAAAGAGGAGGGAGAGGATGAGGAGGTGGGGGAAACTTGTACATCATTAAGACACTGAATATTGGTACAAAGAGAAAAATAAGCCAACAAAAAAAGTTTAGAAAATTCACACATATGCAGTCACTTGATTTTACCACAAGGTGGCACAGGAGAGCACGGGAAAATTGGACATTTATTTGGAAAAAATTTATTTTCACCCCTGAATTCAAACCACGCACAACAATCAGGTCCAGACATATTGCAGATCTAAATGTTAACAATAAGACACTAAATATTATTAACAAACAGATTTTCTAAATTTATTTTTCTATGTTCAGTTCAATTGGTTTCTACTCTTACATTTATTTTCTTCTGTCTGCTTTGGATTTATTTTGCTCTTCTTTTCCTGGTTTATTAACACTGAAACTCATATCATTGATGTGAGATCTCTCTTTTTTTCTAATCTAGGACTTTAATGTCAGAAATGCATGGGGATGAAGCATCATGTCTGAAAACTACTTTCAAATGGTTCAAGGGGGGAAATGTGCATATTTTAAAAGAGTGAGAGAGAGAAAAATTGACAAAATGTGGCAAAAGGTTAACAACTATGAAGGTATATTTGGGCATTCCGTTTTTGTAGATGTGGACATTTTCGTCCAGTCCCCAATCATAATAATGTGGCATGTGCACCTGTCCCAGGCACTGTGGCCTATGCTTACTCATTCTCTCAACATCTGTGAGATAAGCACCTCGTACCAAGATGCAGTTGGGCACCAGGGAGAAGGAAGCTCAAAGCAGAATCAAGTTGGAGCTGGAGCTCAGAGTGGCCTCAGACTCCATCACAGTGGAGGGGTGGACACACGGCCTCCAAGCCACAGTTTTGGGTAGGGTGGTCCCACTTCTGTCCCTCTCACCATCATCCCGGTGATCATGCCAGATTGACAATCCCCTATCTGTGCTCTGAAACCCAAAAGACTCTGAAAATCAAGTATTGTTTGCTAAGTTTGGCAACAAAACACATTCTGCAACAAAACCTGACCTGACATGTGACTGTTGACAGTCATCACTGGCCCCACTGCATGAAGTCACACATCTGGCTGCTGAAAGACTGATTGTCAGCCAGGTACTGCCCACAGTATAATTACATAGTCCCCGCAGGCATCCTGGCTAGGACCTCAGTATGAACTTGACCAGCTGACAAGAGGACTCACTTACATGCTGAATTTCATTTCATCTTAATGATCCACTTAAGATCATTAGGGTAGGTCCTATTTCACAGATGAGGGAACTGAGGCATGGAGCAGGTGAGTGGCATACTCAAAGTCACAGGAGCCTGGTGGCCTGGGCAAAAAGCTGGGCAGGTGGAGGCCAGACTGGGTCCAAGTCCTCTCACCTCAGTAACGGGCAGGCGGGCACTGCACCTGAGGTCTCCCCTCACAGGGCATGAGAGGTCCCAGTGCTGCATGAGGGATTCTCCAGAGAAACAGAACCAAGAGGAGATATGTACACACATACAGCTGGTTATGGGAAGGGATTCATGGAATTATGGAGACTGAAAAGTCCCACAAACTCCCCTCTGCAAGCTGGAGACCCAGGATTCCCATGATGTGATTTAGCTTGAGTCCAAAGACTCCAGAACCAGCACTCCCAGTCAGAGGGCAAGAGAAGGTTGGTGTCCCAACTCAGGAAGAAAAAGAAAAATTTGCCCTTCTTCCACCTTTCTGGGGAGGCCCTCAAGGGATATTATGATGCTGGCCCTCCAAAGGTGAGGGTGAATCTTCTTTACTCAGGGTACTGGTTCAAATTCTAAGCTCTTCCCAAAACACCCTCACAGACACACCCAGAGGTAATGTGCTCTCTGGGCATCCTGTAGCCCAGTCAAGAATGCACATAAAATTAACCATCAAAGTCACATTCACCCTGCACCTGCTATGCACTGGCCACTGTCCATGCACATTCCACATAAAGACCAATTTACATGTGAGAAACAAACCCCAAAACACTGCCCTGCCCCCACTGCATCCCTGTGATTTTCTGGATCTTCCAGGCACAGCCAGCAGCATCTCTTTAAAGGAAGCAGTGGGTACTAGATTGGCAGTCTGAAAGACAGACAGAAATGAGAACATACTACACGATCCCTTGCATTAAAATGAAACTCATTGATAGTGACAAAAGCAGATCAGTGTTTGCCTAGTCCTGAGGGCATAGAGGGACACTAGGACTCCTAGGGAACTTTCAGGGGTGACAAAAACATTCTGGATCTTGGAGCTGGTAGTTTCATGGAGGTACACATCTGTCAAAATTCATCAAACTGGGTTAGTTTATTTTTATTTTTATTTTTCACAAATTACGTCTTAATAAAATTGATTTTTTCTTTTAGTTTTCTACTTAAATTTTTTAAATTTTGCATTATATACAGAGGGTGCCCAAAAAATGTATACACAAGGACTCTACTGGCTCAGGCATTGATTTCAGGTGTGGCTTGATCCAGCACTCCAGCATGTGTCTGGGTCCTAGATTCCTTTCTCCTGTTGACTCTATGATTCTTCTTTTCCCCCATTGGAGGAGGGTGTCATCCAGAAGCTCTTTTCTCACTCACATGAGGGTCCAGCCTCTAGGGAAGTCTGGACCTTGTTTTCCCAGCCATTGGGAGGACTAGTTAGCAAGAGAGCAAGACAAACAATGTTTTCAAGCATGGAGCCAAGTCTGGTGGCTGGGATGGGGCACGGTAGTGAATTTGGATGAGAGAGAAGGGCTGAGGGGACCAGGTACATGGAGCAGAAAGGGACCAGACTGTGTGGAGGCAGAGAGGGGTGGGGCGATGGTGGGTGGAGCTCCCAGGCATCTAGCAGCTCCATCCTACCCTTTCAGATCCACTAGCAGCTGGTTGGGGAGGGAGCTGTGAAGTACACTGTTCTCATGTTAGTTGGTTTTCTATGTCTTGCAATAGCAAGGCACAAACTCCAGAAGAGCAGGGCTAGGTTATCCTGAAACAAGTGGATGCTAAATAAAAGTTAGTGACACGGTGCTCAGGATGAGGACACAGGTGAGGAGGCCTATACAGGTGGGAAATAGCCTAAGGCAGGTACCATCAGGTATGGCCCCACCTCAGGCCCTATCAAATACTACCCAGGCCACTTACTCCCTCTGCGGCCTCCCCAACAGCTCCCTGCCATCTCCAGCTATCATAAAATACCTCCTAGTTCCCAGACACTGGCCTGCCAAGAGGGACAACAGGGACACTTCCCTGCAGTGGCAGCAGGTTGGTTTTTGGTTCTGGGTTTATTTCTCTATAAGCAGGATACACCAAATTACTCCTACTTAAAATCAGAAATACATAATCTCAGACCCCAGCCAGACAGCCTGGATCAAAACATACATTTCACCAAAGTTGCTGGGACCACGGCCGCCTACACATCTCAGTTCAAGAAGCTGTACCACCATGGTGCAACAAATAGGGCTCCTGGGCCCAAGCAAGCTGCTGATGGGGAGACCCTGAGTCCCCCTGGCCCACTGCAGTCCCCAGGCCTCTGCTGGACACCGCCCTGCCCCACCTACAAGACCCTCCGCCTTTAGCTTTGTCCCAGGGGCTCAGGCAGCTCCTTGCCCTAGCTGCCTATGGCCCATGTGCAGGCCCACCAGGAATCAGACTGAGGCCACAAGAGGCCCATCCTAACCCAGAGAGGCCCTTCTCCCCTCTGCTTCTTGGCCCAGTTCAGGCTCCAAGTGTCTTGTGGTAAAGGAAAAGAGTAGTCAATGACACCTGTTAGGGCACGGTGGAGCAGCCTTCATCAAAGGCCTAGGAGAAAGTTCAGGAGCCTAAGCTTTGGTCAGCAGAAAATCTTTGTCATATGCCTCCTGATGGGTCCTTGGTCTCTGCCTTCATCCCCTTCCAGGCTATACTGTTCTAGGTTGCCAAACGGATTGTCTCCTGACCCCCTCCCCTTCTCTGAAACTATCAGTACCTCGCATTGCCCCCAGCATAAGTCTGGCTCAGCTCAGCACCCTGGCCTTGGCTCAGCACCATCCCCACCCCCTCTCTGGGGCACAGTAGGGGCCTCACACCCTTTCCTGGCAACAAGGGGGCTGCAGGGCCTTCCACTGGCCAGCCCAGCTGCTGATATACAGCCAGATGGCCCCTCTGGTCCAGGGACACAATCTTCAGGGTGACCTGTGAGGCAGGTGGTTGTGCAGAATCCAGCCCACACACACACGGCCACTGCAGCCCACAGTTTCTCCTCTTAGAGAGTCATTCCTTTGTTTCAAATTGTCAGCCCCTTTTCAAGGCAGTTCTCCTTGGGAGAGACCACACATCAAGGCTGCCACTTGCAATGTAGGAGTGGGGCTGGATAAGATAGAATATCCCCACCAAGGGAATTTGGGGAGGTGAGGGCAGCTCTGGGGAGTATTTTCAGGTGGTCACTGGTCCCTGAGAAGGGGAAAGCCAAAGGGATGGAGCCATCTTCCTACAAAAGAATTTGAGCTCTTGTACTCAGAGGGTGGCTTGGGGGGAAAGAAACCCCAGGAAAATGGCCTCAGTCCCCCTGACGGAAAGCAAGGGTGTGTGTGCCCTTTCATGGGCTACAGGACTCTGTGGATAGGCTTTGGGGTCTGGCCCTGGGACCCAGAACACACTCTAAACCAGGGGGAAAGATTCCTGAAGGGTCCCAGCTACCCCCAGGGGCCCTGGTGAGGCATCTTTCTCAGCATCACAACCAAGTGGCATCCCATTGAAGGGAGACCTCCAGTGTCCTTATGGCCTTGACCCTGGTGCCCTCACCCTCACTGGCTCTCTCTCTGTTCCCCACCTATCCTCGGCCCCTCCAGCCTTAGCAGAGACCATCTATGTTCTCTGTCCCCTACCCCAAGAATTGGGAAGAGTCTTTCCTCCCAACTACATTGTAGCAGCCCTTGCTTGACCTCTCCTGGCTCCTGAGAGCAGGACCTAGAGACCAGGAAAGGGGAGTCCTGGCCCCCTTCAGCTGGGGGATGCAGCTAAAGCAGACTGGGTAGGGACAGGGTGGGGTGAAGGCAGACTAGGGGGGAAACTCCTGAGGAAACTGTGAGTCTGGGAGCAGCAAGGAAACTCCTACTCACTCATCAAATGTCCCCTGACAGCTCCTAAGAGTCAGGCCCTGGGGTGGGCACTGGGGGCACAGGGGTGTGGCAAACTCCAGCACCCCAGCATTGGGAGGTCGACTGGGACACAGACTTTCTGACCCTTTCTGGTCTTTATGGTCAGAGGCCCCAGGGGAGGCCTTCCCTAGAGGGAGATCAGGTAGGTCATCTTGGAGGAGGGAACGTCTAGGCAGATCTTGCTGGATGAGAGAGATTTAGCCACTATTATTGCTAAGGCACCAGGCACAGTGCTTCCTCTGCACTATTGCAACCTGTCTTTCCAATGACACTTTGCAGGTGGGACATTCTGCCAAAAAGGACATTCTGCCGTGATCACAGCCAGCACAGAATCAGATTTGATGGTGGCAAATGAACAAGTAGGGGAGGTGAGGCCAGAGGGAGCATAACTGGCTCAGCTCTGTTGGTCTCAGCAGTGGAGGCTTCAGAAATAATTGGTCTCTCCTCGTCCCCTGCAAGCAACAAGGCAGTGTGTGGTCTGCAGAGAGTTAAAGAACAGTAATAAAACCAACAAAAGTTTCTTCCAAATTCTAAATCTCCGTAATGAAGTCCTTTTCCTCCTTCCTTCTCTGCCCTCCAGGCCATAGTAGGGATGTAAAAGCATCAAATTGGAAATGAACAGCACCATTTTCATTGTCCCCTAGTTACCTTTGACCCTGGCAAGTGATACAATTTATATCCTTGATAGAAACTTATCTTTCACAATCTAGTCCCTGAGTCCTAACCTGGTCAGGCAACTGGAGCAGGTATGGAACAGAGCAGAGCCTTGGACATTGGAAATCTCTGGGCTCTGAGGTCAGAGTCCAACTGGCCTTGGCCTCTGGACTTGACCACTCCAGGTCTAGTTCCTCCTCCACAGAATGGGGGTTGCACCAACCTCGTAGGACTGTCCTGAGGACTCCAGGAAATACTTCCTATGTAGACTCCCTGAACAAGAGCTAGGAAATATTAGCTGTTACTATTTCCATGGCTGTAGGGAACATGGCAAAATGACCCAGGGGTCTTTATAGGCCTTGGGGCTGAGGAAACACTGGTGGGAGGGAATGGAACCTCTCCACCCAAAGCCTGGGGCCCAGATGGAGGACTCCTGCACCTATGCCCAGGACACCCCACACAGGGCCTGGTGCACAGTAGGACTGCTCAATGGGAGAAGAAGGGGGCAGGGAGCCCACCATGATACCACAGAACTGCACGGATAGAGATAGCTAGAGTCTTAAAATCCCAGAATGAGAACCTGCTGCTCACCTGGAGCAGGAGGGAAGGTATAGCCCCTGGACACACACATAGGGGAGTGAGCCAGGACCCTCGGGCAGGCCTGCCATCCCCAAGACACCCTAATCACTTGCAGTCCTCAGCCCAGCAGGGGACTGGTCCCGAGGCACCAGGGACAGGAGCTAGCTCTGGAGAGTCCAGGCCAGAGAGGGAATGAAAAGGCCTGTGCAGCCAAACTCACCTCTTTTCTGAGCACACTGCCAGCTGCAGAGGCCAAGCTGCTGAAAAAGAGGAATGAGGGTCCACCGGCAGTTAAAACCAGCAGGGCAGGTGAGTGTACTAGAGCCAGGTGTGAAAAATTACCCACCTGGGCACAGCCTAAGGAGTGATGACAGATCTTGACCACCAGATGGCACTCAATACCCATCTTTGCTTTTAGTATCTCAAGCCGCGGGAAGTTTCTTTCATCGTAGGCACAGATAATAATGTATGTATTCATGAGGTACATAGTGATGTTTTGATACACATAATGTATGGCGATCAGATCAGTGTAATTGGCATATCCATAATCTCAAATATTTATCATTTCATGGTATAGGGGACATTCAATATCCTCTTCGCTATTTTAAACTATATAATATATTACTAAGTATAGTCATCCTACATTGGTATAGAACACTAGAACTTATTCCTCGTATCTAGATGCAGACTGGTACCTGTCTGTGGCCTATTAAAACCACACCGCACAGCAGGAGGTGAGTGGTAGGCTAGGGAGGAGCCTCGTCTGTACTTACAGCTGCTCCCCACGGCTCACATCACTGCAGAAACCCTGCATCCTGTCAGGTCAGCCCCGGTAATAGATAGGAGTGTGAACCCTACTGTAAACTGTGCATTCGAAGGATCTAGGTTGCATGCTCCTTATAAGAATCTAATACTCGTGCGGCACCTGTGGCTCAGTGAATAAGGCACCAGCCCCATATACCGAAGGTGGCGGGTTCAAACCCGACCCCTGCCAAACTGCAACAAAAAAAAATAGCCAGGCGTTGTGGCGGGCCTCTGTAGTCCCAGCTTCTAGGGAGGCTGAGGCAAGAGAATCGCCTAGGCCCAAGAGCTGGACGTTGCTGTGAGCTATGATGCCACAGCACTCTCCCAAGGGCCACAGAATAAAACTCTGTCTCTAAAAAAATAATAATAATAATCTAACACTGCCTGATCCATGGAAAAACTGTAGGCACAAGGCCATGGGCAGGCCAGGAGTTTGTCTACACCTCACGGCACAGAAAACACATTGATTGCTCAGCACATGCAATCCAGTGTTGCAAGCGATTTCTCGTATCAACCCCCTCCATCCTCACAAGCATCCATGTGGTATTAGTTGTTGCTGTTATACAAATGAAGAAACCAAGATGGAGACAGTTTGAGTAACTTGTCTGAGGTCACAACAGTGACTCTTAGAGGCAAAATCAAGCCCAGGCCTTGTCTCTAGCAGTTGCACTCTACACCCCCTATGTTGCTTCCTTTTTGATCTATATGATATCACATGCATTTAAGTCCATGTTCTAGAAAATTCCCCCCTGTATAAGATGCCAAACTTTAATTTGAAGCACTAGAACTGAGCATGATGCAGCCCAGAGGATAGTCCATTTGGGGGGGGGGGGGGTAACAGTAGAGTACTGGCTTCCTCATCCCCACTCATGCTGCATACTCCTGACCACCAGGGATAGCCATCCTGGGCCACCCCAAGCCGTTGTGCTGGCTAGTTCAGGGGAGTACTTGCTGGAACTCCACCTCTGAGCCATTGAAAAAGCATGTCTTGGGATAGGCCCAAAGAAGGGAGCTCAGTAAACACACTGGATATTGTCCAGGTAACTGAAGCGGTGCTGGGGCTACTGCAGGGTCACCAGCTAAGAAGGGGCCTCATGGCACCAGCCAAAGAGCCCTTCCTATTCTCCCCAATCTGTTAGCTTCTTATGCTCCTAGAGACCAGCTCCGAGAAGGCCCCCACCCCAGACAGCAGGGGCCACACCACATGTAAAGCTTCAACAAGGAGTAACACTTCATAGATACTCAGAGAGAGGAAGGAGATGAGGAGAGATGGGGAGAGGAAGGAACAGTGGGAGGGAGTTTCAGGCAGAGGGTAGAAGGTTCAAATACCCCAAGGCCCATTTGGGGACCTGCAAGTGGTTCCAAAGAGCTCAAATGGGACATGGCAAGTGCTTGCTGAAGAGTGAGTCCGGACAGAAAAGAGCCCACTTGTGTAAGCTCTGGAAAAGAGTTTGGGTTTTATCCTGTAACAGTGTGCACTTGTCTTGGCTCATAAGAGTGGACAATTACATTTGTAGGAACTTTCCAGATCAGCTGTTAAGCACAGCCATTATTAAAAAATAAATTATATTCAAAACAAGGGTAATATACGCTCAAAACATAATCATTTTATTATTTTCCTCCCTGGTTTCCTAGCAGTTAGGATTTGGCATGCATTATTTTGCTACACTTTATTATTTTCTCTGCAGATGAGGTTATTTCCACCTATGTATCTGCATAGGAGAAATATATGCTACTGTGATCTCTTCCCACTGCACCTCTGGTGACTTCAGGTTGGTGGTTTGAAATTGGCCATGGTGAACGTATTTACACCACGGAAACTGGCAAAAATTTTTATCCAGTCAGTTGGTAAAAGTCTACCCACAAATGTACCACTGTCTGTAGGGAACAATGAGATCAGGTTGCACTATTAAAAGATGTTGAGGGCAAGGAAGCCAAGACAGTCAAGTAAAGGAGGAGAACAACCCAAGTGTGATGCCACTTAGCAACGTGGACGGGGCCATGCTTGAAATCCCAAGTACATTAGGGGAGCCACTGGCTGACATTGGACACCAGAGACTAAGCCAGCCCAAACTGAGTCCTCTTATTTAGCACCAAGAAACACAGTTTAGACAACTGGCTCAACGTTGAAAGATAATGAGGAAGTTAATGACCCGCCGGGAGCTGGCCCCATGGCCCTGGACCTTGCCTGCTCTGGTGTGTCTGTCTCCTGCTTCCAACTGCTGCCCTGGGGTGCACAACCATTTGGGGGAGTCCTCACACCACTGCCTCATTTCACTGCCCAGGTGCAGGGCAATGGGTGGGCCTGGGCAGCTGTGCTGGTCAGCAGTCCCAAGCTGCCCTCCCTTGCATTCCACTATCAGAAGAGGGGGCTGCAAGGAAATGAGCAGGGAGGGGTGGGCAGAAGATGAGGACTGCGGTTTGGGGTGTGAAGAGTTTCCCCACCATTACACAGTGAGAGGACAGCGAAGGTGGGAGGGAGGGATGCATCTGGACATTGTTGGCAGGCAGGTGAGAGCTGCAAAGATGTGAGCGCAGTAACAGGACAACTGAGAATGGGGAGAGGAGCCTGAGAATGAGGACGGCAAAGGCCCCCCCTAGACAGCTCACTCCTTGGCTGGAGATGGTGTGCTAGACGAGGGAGGACCTGACTAGGGAGGCCAACAACCACCCTGCACTTAGACCCGAGAGCCTCCCATGTTCTTGGGTGCTGTAGATCAGTGAAAAGAGAAAGGGATACGGAGGTAAAAAATCAAGCTCCTGTGCTAAAATGTTCTACTCACCAATACACAGCCACGTCCAAGTTCCACCTTACTGGAAGGAGATCTCCCTGACCCCATAATCTGACATTAACCCCAACTGGCTGACACCAGCCTCCATGACCATCCCCCAACCTTTGCTAGACCAACTGAGGATGCATGAGAAGTCATGGCTTAGCAAGAAGGAAACAACGGATGCATGGGCTCCAGGTGTACCTTAGGGGAGCTGGCCTAGTCACCAAGGTCCTATCCATAACCCTCGGGAAGGACAGTAACCCAGGCTGAGCTGCCACATGAGGAGGCCAGGCCAGTGCATGGGACCTGCCTCTCTCCCCACCAGTCAGCACAGGAATCTGGAAGGAAGAAGGGGAAGGTGGGGCCTTTTATGCCCACTAACCACCCTTGCTGCTAAATGCGGCCCGACATTGACTCAGCTTCCATCAATCCAAACAGCATTTGTCCCCTTTAGGAGACATTTGGGTAGGGTACAGATGCAGAGGTGAGCTGGGATCAGGAAGACCTCCTTCCCAACAAGCTTCTCAGGTAGGACCCAAATGCCAAAGAGACAAGCAGAACCCAGATGAGGGGAGGGCCCAGAGCCCACCTGCTCAGTCCGTACTGATGCCACCAGGAATCAAAGGCACACTGCAAATGGGAACCCTGGGAGCCCACTCACTGCTTAAACCCACTGTCTGAGGTCAATGTCATTGTCCACTATACAGAAGAGGACACTGAGGTTTGGAGGGGTCAACTAGTACACCCCAAGGCACATGGCTTCTGGGTAACAGGCTGTCAGTCTCCACTGGGCTTGTTTGCCTGCAGTTTGGGGACAGGGACCCCCAGAGGTTGCCTCTTCCTACCTCTTAACAGTTCACCTGGTCACTGAATTTCTGTCACCAGGACCTGTCCTTGAGCCTGCTAGATGGGTAAAAAGTAAAACAAATGAAATGTGTATGCAGTCAACCAAAAAGATACCAGCAACTCAAAGTAAGGAGAGTCCTATAGGCTGAATATGTGTGTTCCCCAAATTTCATGGGTTGGAATCCTCCCCATTGAGGGGCCTTTGGACGGTGATTAGTTCTTGAGAGTGGAGCCTTTGTGGATGAGATTCGTTCCCTTACACTACATAAGAGTCCCAGAAAGCTCCCGCACTCTGCAAGATGGGAAGGCACCATTTATGAACCAGAAAATGGGCCCTCACCACACACCAAATCTGCCAGCACCTTGATCTTGGACTCCCTCTACTCCAGAACTGCAAGAAACAAATTTTCATTGTGGATAAGCAGGCTCCCCAAATGAGAATCTAACCGAGATCCCACTCAGCATCACCCTTCAGCAGAGCCACCCTTGGCTTCCAGATTGCCCACCCTGCACCACCTCTCTGGATGGCCAGCAAGAAATCTCTGCACCAGCTAGACTAGACCAATCTCTTTGCCAGGTGCTGCTGGTGGTTGCAGGGCTTGAGGAGGGCAGCATCAGCCCCACATGGTGCCCACCATCCGTGACTATCACACAATTTGCAATCTTTTCTTTACTTGTCTGACTTCTCTTTCAGGCTGTGAGCCCTGCCAAGGCAGAGACAGGTCTGCTTTTCTCACTGCTGGATCCCTGCACCCTCAGTCAATGCCTCCTATGATGGCAGCCAGGGATACTGCATCAGAAATGGGAACACAGAAGACACCTGTGAATGGGCAGCCTGCTAGTGTGTGCAGGGGATAGAGAAGGGCTGGGAAGGGAAGACCTGGCAATGGGGCCACAGGCCAGGTGGTCACCTTGAGATTCTGAATAGAGGGCAAGACCAGAAGAGAATGTGCAGGGGCTGCACAGAGCTGGCATGCACAGCTAGTCACCTAGCAACAAGTCACTAGAGACTGTGTACTTCCTTCCCTAGGACTGCCGTTAAAAAGTTCCACAAACTGGGCTCGGTGCCCGTGGTTCAAAGGGTTAAGGCATCAGCCATGTACACCTGAGCTGGCGGGTTCGAATCCAGCCCCAGTCTGCCAAACAACAATGACGGCTGCAACCAAAAAATGGCCGGGCGTTGTGGCGGGCCCCTGCAGTCCCAGCTACTTGGGAGGTGGAGGCAGGAGACTCTCTTGAGACCAGGACTTGGAGGTTACGTTCACATTCTGAGCTGTGATGCCATAGGACTCTATCCAGGGTGACAGCTTGAGGCTCTGTCTCAAAAAAAAAGTTCCACAAACTGAGTGGTTGTAATGGACTGAATTATGTCCCCTCAAATTCATGCACTGAAGCGCTACCACCCAGTACCTCAGAATGCGGCTATATCTGAAGGTAATGTCTTTAAAGAGGGGATTAAGTTAAAACGAGGCCCTTAGGACAGGCCCTAATCCAACCTGGCTAACATCCTCATGAGAAGAGATTTGGAAAAACAGGGATGAATGAGGGCACAGAAATAAGATAGTGTGAGGACATAGGAAGAAGGTGACCATCTGCAAGCCAAGGAGAAACCAGCCCTGCCAGCACATTTTTCTTGGACTTGCAGCCTCTAGAACGGTAAGAAAATAAATTTCTATTTTTTAATCCACACAATCTGTGGTATTTCGTTAGGGTAGCTCTCTTGAACTGACACAGAGGTTCAGCACAGACATTTATTGCTGCCTTACAGTCCTGGAGGCTCACAGCCTGTGATCAAAGTCTCAGTTTCAGGGCAAGCTCCCTCTGACAGTGCTGAGGAAGGATCTGTCCTAGGCCTCTCCCCAAGCTTCTGGTAGTTCCTTGGCTTATGGCAATTTGACTTCAATCTGCATGTGGCGTTCTCTGTACATGTGCGTCTGTACCCCAATTGTCCCTCTCTTATAGGGATAACTGTCATGTTGGACTAGGGCCCACTCTAATGAGCCTTAACTTCATTACATCTGCAATGTCCCCATTTCCAGATACGTTCACATTCTGAGATGCTGGGAGTTAGGACTTCAACACGTGAATTTTGGATGGCTACAATTCAACCTGTTACGGACTGAATTGTATTCCCGTGGAATTCATATGTTGAGGCCCTAAGCTCCAGTATGACTGTATTTGAAGACAGGGCCACTAGGGAGGTAACAGAGATTAAATGAGGTTTAAGGATGGGACCCTAATCCAACAGAGCTAGTGTCCTTAGAAGAAGAAGAAGAGACAACAGAGATCTCTCTCTCGGTGTGTGCACAAAAAAAGACTATGCCGGCACGGTGAGAAAGCAGCTCTCCACAAGCCAGGAAAAGCAGTCGCACCAGAAACCCATCCCGCCTTCACCTTGATCTTGGGCTTTCAGCCTCCAGAACTGTGAGAAATGAATTTCTATTGTATAAGCCACCTGGTCTGTGGCATTTTATTATGGTGGACAGACCATAATACCACTCATAATAGAGCTCTCTCTATTAAGTTGTGTGGTTGCAAGTAACAGAAATCCAAATTAAACCACTTTAGCCAAAAGAAAATCTCTTAGCTCAAAGAACTGTCCAAAAGTAGATCCAGGCATAACAGGACTCAGGAGTTCTTCTGGCTCCTCTCTCTCTTCCCAAATCTGCCACTCTTGGCTGCCCACACCTCCTGGCACTCTGTCCTGGGGTGACTAACTATCCTCCCCAGCCTGGAGGCTGCCAGCTGCTCCGGAGTCTGCCTAGTCCCCTCAGCAACTTCTAGGGGAAAGAAACTCTCCTTAGGAGCTCTGAACACGTTGAGAGATGACACAGAGGCCAAGCCACAGTAGCTTTAGCCAGTCACAGGATACATCAGATCCTAGGGACTAAACATGGCACAGGGAGGTTACTAAGAACCCAGAGTGATGACAAAAGAACACCAGAGCCCAATGGCCAAGGATGGCACAATGTGAGCACCAAGATAAGTAACATAGCATCAGATTATAACCCAAAGGAGAAAGTGAATACCTGTGAGTCCGTGCTGATGCCAATAAAGGAATAAATGACTAAGCGGGGAAGAAGAGGCAAATCTCCAGGAAGGGCAATTCCAAATAATTTCTGTAGAAACTTGTCCTTTGAAGAGGTGGAGTGTAACTGCCCACTCCTCCAGTGTGGCTGTTCAGAGTGACTGTCACCCAGAACGAGCAGTGTGGAGGAGCGCATGGGAGCCTTTTTTTTTTTGATCAGGAGAAACCTGACAAACACGATCTCAACCTGGCAGTCAAGGCCAACATCTATGGTGGTAAGTTGTGATGGTGGTAAGTTGTGTCGACAGTATGTGCCCTCAAAACAACATGATGAAATGGCACTATTCCACCATGTCTTCCTCCCAAATCCCATAACCCCAGTCTAATCATGAGAAAAACCTCAGACAACCCCCAGATGGAAGACATCTTACAAAGTGCTTGACCAATAATCCTCAAAACTGTCAAGTTCGGCTAAGCGTCCATAGCTCAGTGAGTAGGGCACCGGCCACATACACCAAGGCTGGCAGCTTCAAGCCTAGCCTGGCCCCACTAAACAACAATGACAACTATAACAACCAAAAATATCCGGGCGTTGTGGGGGCACCTGTAGTCCCAGCTACTCGGGAGGCTGAGGCAAGAGAATCGCTTAAGCCCAAGAGTTGGACGTTGCTATGAACTGTGATGCCACAGTACTCTACCGAGGGTGACATAGTAAGACTCTGTCTCAAAAAAAAAAAAAACTGTCAAGTTCATCAAAAGGCAAGGCTAAGAAACGGTCACAGCCAAGAGGAATCTAAGGAGACCTGATGACTAAATGTTATGTAGTCTCCTCAGTGAGGTCCTGGAACAAGAAAAGAACAGTAGGGAGAAATAAGGAAATCCAAATAGTGCGGAGTAGCTCAATAATTGCGACAAACCTGCCGTACTGGTATAAGATGTTAATAACAAGAGAAATCACATGGGGTATGTGGGAAAAAGTACTAGTTTCTTTGTACTGTCTTGACAATAATTCTATAGCTATAAAACTCTCCCAAAAGAAAGGGTTTATTTAAAGTTTTATTTATTTATTTATTTATTTATTTATTTATTTATTTTTGAGACAGAGCCTCAAGCTGTCACCCTGGATAGAGCGCTGTGGCATCACAGCTCGCAGCAACCTCCAATTCCTGGGCTCAAGCGAGTCTCTTGCCTCTGCCTCCCAAGTAGCTGGGACTACAGGCGCCTGCCACGATGCCCGGCCATTTTTTGGTTGCAGCTGTCATTGTTGTTTGGTGGGCCCGGGCTGGATTCAAACCCACCAGCTCAGGTGTACGTGGCTGGCGCCTTAGCCCGTTGCGCCACAGGTGCTGAGCCTATTTAAAGTTTTAAATTTGAAAAATAAAATGGGGACGAGTTAGGTCCCTAAAAGAATGGTGAACACCCCTGAAAGATGTGCCTATTAAACCTGACATCAAAGTACATTTTGGATTCCAGGCTCAGGACCCGTCGTTCAGTGGTTAGGGCGCCGGCCACATACACTGGGGCTGGCCAGTTCAAACCTGGCCCAGGCCTAATAAGCAACAATGACAACCACAACAAAAAAATACCCAGGCTTTATAGTCCCAGCTACATGGGAAGCTGAGACAAGAGATTGCTTAAGCCCAAGAGTTTGAAGTTGCTGTGAGCTGTGACACCCCAGCACTCTACCAAGGGCAACATAGTGAGACTCTGTCTCAAAAAAAAAAAATTAAATACATTCTGAATTCCAGATGGATGTGAGATCACAAAAATACTAAAAGAAAATGGAGGTAAGTGTTTATATAATCTTCAAATAAACAAGTTCTTCCTATACATTACTCCCAAGGCAAAACTACAAAAGACCACTTTGACTACACAAAATGAAATACCATACTCTAGATCAGCAGTTCTCACCCTGTGGTTGAGACCCCTTTGGGGGTCAAATGACCCTTTCACAGGGCTCCCCTAAATACATCCTGCATATCAGATATTTACATTATGATTCATAACAGTAGCAAAATCACAGTTATGAAGTAGCAACAAAAATAATTTTATGGTTGGGAGTCACCACAACATGAGGAACTGTATGAAAGGGTCACAGCATTAGGAAGGTTGAGTACCACTGCTCTAGATGGTCAATATGAAAAAATGATACAGACACTAATAAAAATAGCAAATAATTATCTCATACTCACTATATTCCAGGCCCTGTTACAAGCAGTTAACTAACTTTTAATCCCCCACAACAAACCTACAAAGTATTAATACTATCCCTAATTATGAATATGAAAAATAAAGCTCTGGTAGGTGAAGAAGTGTGCCCGAAGTCATGTGGCAGGAAGTGGGAGGCAGTGTGGCTAGGCCTGTGATCTTAAGTATAAGTAACAGACACGCCACAGACCAGGAAACAGGAGATCATTTCGTGAACCACAGACCAACAGAATGATTATATCTTTATGATGGTAATATATTATATGCATACTTACTGATACAAAAAAGACAAACACCTCAATAGAAGAACGGTAAAGGAAGCAAGGGCAATCCACAGAGGAAGTTATTCAGACAAAGTCTGTTCAAAAAAAAAAGTTCAGCCTCACCATTTGTCAAAGAGATGCAAATTAAAACAGTACTTTTCCACCCTATCATCGCTGACTAAGATCCAGGTGGTGAGACTTGCAAGCTGGCTTATCCAGAAAGAAGACTCTGAGTTAGTTAGTGCAACAGTGCAGTTTATTAGGGACAGGCCTTAGCATCAGTAGCTGCAGAAGGAGGGGAGGAAAGCAGGAATGGGCTGAGGAAAAAGAAAAACTTCGGTGTAGACCCAATGACAGCCCCAGTGATCCCCCAGGGATGGCTAATCTATAATGGTCCTGAGACCCTGGTCCTGATTTGGGCAGAGATGCCCCAACACTGATGTATCATTGGCTGAGGTGGCCCGGAAGGGGTCAGGACTTTGGATGGTGTGACCCCTTGTGTCAAAGCAATCCCTGAAATAACCAGTCCTTCACTGGGCAACTCAGCACAGTAATAATATAGAAAAAATGCATATTAAAAGTCATTGATGTCCACACCTACGGTGCATCTTAGAAGGGTACTGGTGAAACTTATTAAACGTAGAATATCAATATCTTCATATAGTGATTAAGAAAATGTCATGAAGGCTATGTTTAACAGTTCAACCAAAATCTTTCAGATTGTATATGAAGTCAGCACATTGTGCCCCATGATTGCACTAATGTACACAATTATGATTTAATAAAATTATTTTTTAAAAAGTCATTGATGTTAAGGAAGTACAAATCAAAACTACAATGAAATACCAGTTATGTGGAATAAAGTAATCCAACCATGGAAAGGCAAGTACTGTATGATTCCACCTACATGAGATGCCCACAGTAGTAAAAATCATAGACAGAAAGTAGAATGATGGTTGCCAGAGTTGGGGGATGGGGAAATGGATAGTGTTTAATGAGTATAGAGTTTCAGTTTTGCAAGACAAAAAGAGTTATGGAGATCACTGATGATAATGTTTGCACAACCTTATGAACTGTATGCTTAAAAAGGGTTCAGATGGCAAATTTTTTGTTAAGTGCATTTTACTACAATAAAAAAAAAAACTGAAAGAAAAAAACAAGTCATTGAGACATGCAACTCACTTTCTCCAGGCTCCATGACAGGAGTCCAAAGTTCTGAGTAATTCTGACAAGACCTGCATGCCTCCTCCCCCAGCTCTCACATCCCTCCATACCATCTGCTTTAAAGACCACCAGGACCTGTTCCATTATGCCCATACTCAGCAGCCTTCTGCAAGACCCAGCTTGTACTAGCTAATTGTTCAGTGTTAAAGTAGTTTGTGAGACTGGTGCTAACCAATTAGTAGCATAAAATGTGCCATGATGGAAGTATTTACACCACACTGTGAGTCAGACCAAAGACAGAGCTGTTAACTCAATACACGGTTCTCCTCTACCAAAGAAGCCCAGGACTTCTGGGTCACCGCTCCACACCAGCCTTCATCCCCATAAAACTGTGCTCATCTTCTAACTCAAACTCATCCTCCGTCCTTCCTCTACCCCCAGAAACCCTCACTGTGCCCTCTGAAACTTGAGATTTACTATGAGCAAAAGCCTCTTTCCTGCACCTTCTCTCTGCCTTCTCCTTCTGACTGGAACCCATCTCTCTGTAGTGTTCTCCTGGCTCCCATGGTTGCTTCCAGATTGTCAACCCTCCCACCCTCTGGCTTTGAAACTCATACCATAAAACTTCACCCCTTGTCACCTTTCCTGGTTTCCCTCACCTGCATGCAAACTTCAGTCTCCTTTGTCTTATCTCTAGAAGATATTCGCTCCTGGCTCATGCCCACCTCTCTAAATCATGTCATCCCAATTCTAAACTCCACACAGATGATCCTCTCTATTCTTTGACCTCCTACTGGACCCAGGATCTTGTCTTTCACCCCTGCTCAGCCACCCTCGCCTTTGGTCTTTCTCTAGATCTGTGCTATTCAATAGAGTGACCACAAGCCACTCAAAATGAGGCTGATCCAAAATGAGATGCACTGTCAGAGTAAACTACACACCAGCCTCCAAAGTCTTCATGCTGGAAAAAGTATAAAATGTTTCATTAATAATTTTTTACATTGATTACATGTTAAGTTGACACTTAGGATGTGTTGGGTTAAATAAAATATATTATTTAAATTAATTTTGCTTGTTTCTTTTTCTTTTTCTTTTTTTTGAGACAGAGTCTTAAGCTGTCGCCCTGTCGTCACAGCTCACAGCAACCTCACACTCTTGGGCTTAAGCAATTCTCTTGCCTCAGCCTCCCAAGCAGCTGGGACTACAGGTGCACACCACGATGCCCAGCCATTTTTTGGTTGTAGTAGTCATTGTTGTTTGGCAGGCCCAGGCTGGATTCAAAACCGCCAGCTCTGGTGTATGTTGCTGGTGCTCTAGCCACTGAGCTACAGGCGCTACTTATTTCTTTTTACTCTCCTAATGTGGCTATTAAAAAACTTAAATTGTATAAGTGGCTCACATTTGTGACTCATATATTTCTTTTTCTTTTTTTTTTTATTGTTGGAGATTCATTGAGGGTACAAGAAACCATGTTACACTGGTTGCATTTGTTGGGTAAAGTCCCTCTTACAATCGTGTTTTGCCCCCAAAAGGTGTGGCACACCCCAAGACCCCACCTCCTCACTCCTTACCTCTCTCTGCTCTTCCTTTCCCCACCCCTCCCTCATTCTGTGACTCATATATTTCTACTGCACAGCCCTGCTCTAGAACTTGTCATTACTGGCCATCCTTTTGTAACCTCAGTTTCAGCACACTACTT
>CAUYON010119616.1:0-17396 GCA_963573935.1 Arctocebus calabarensis
AAATGTCTTCATATAATAACAGAGAAATTGCCAGGAAGGCTATGTTAATCAGTTTGATGAAAATAGTTCAGATTGTATATGAAACCAGCACATTGTACCCTTTGATTGCACTCTTGTACACAGCTATGATTTAATAATAAAGACAATTAAAAAAAAAATCTTCATTTCACTTGGGTAAATACTCACCTGATGAAAGGCTTATACTCAGACTATATAAAGAACTCTGAAAACTTAATAATAGAAAATCAAATATGCCAATTTTTTAATAAAAAACAGTCAAAATATTTGAACGAATACTTCATCAAAGAAGATATACAAATGGCAAATAAGTACCTAAAAAGATGCTAAACATCATTAATTGTTAGGGAAATGCAAATTAAAACCAAAATGATATATCACTGTACATGTACTAGAGTATTAAAATTCTTAAAATATGGCAGTACTAAGTCCCAGCAAAGGTGCAGAACAGTAGGAACTCTCCAACATTGATGGTAGACATGTTCACCTACTTGCTGTGGCAAGGGAGGCCCGTTTGCTGTCTATGGCAAACATGTCTTGCTTTGTAAGCTTTCTTACTCTAGAAGCCTATCTTTCTCTTCCTCGACATTTCATGCTTGCCCTACTTAAGAAAAAAAAAAGAAATTCAAAATTATATAGCCACTTTGGAAGACAGTTTAGCAGTTTCTTATAAAGTTAAACATAAACCTACCATACAATCTAGCAATCCCACACCTGGGTATTTACCGGAGGATTTTCAATCACATTTTCCAGGATGGAAAGTTTTTCTGCCTTCTTAATCAGATTAGCATGAATATAATCTAATTATTGTTTGATGACTTGGTTTTAGCATTATGAGCACTATTGGATTATACTGGGATCCTGCTTTCATGTCTGCCTTCCATAAAAAAGCTGTGTTTACTTTATGCCACTTTATGTTCTAAGTGCTGGGAATACAAGTAGAGAGGCAAGATGGTTTCTATCTTAAAGATGGAGATACCCTGAAGGCTATTTTGACTCATGCAGCTTTTTGTCTCTTCACTCAATGGCCTCTGACTGCTGAGCTTTTCCCAATGTTTGTATATGTATTTTTAAATTCTACTCCACCCTTGCATTCAAGCTTTTGGCTGTTCTTTCTCCTGATTCTCGGTGGACCTGCTGATAATAGCCTTTCATCTAATTTGCTGTGGGCCAGCAAGCCAGATAATGAAGTCTATTAGAATTGTGTACAAAATAAGGTCACTGATTAAAGTTAAAATCTGACTGTCTCTCCTGATACTCTCCTACAGGGTAAAGTCCACGGTCTTGGTGATAGCTATTTTGATCTCTTTCTTAAAGGCGTTATTTGTTTCCTTCCAGGTTCTTAACATTTTTCGGAAAGGCCAGTTAAGATTGCTGGAAGTTTAAACTACAGATAAAGGGATTGTTACCACAGTTACATCCATCTAATCTAATCTTCTGAAATCTTTGCTTTAGCTACTTGACTATACAGAAGGACAAGTGAGCTTTTTAATCTAGGGGAACAAGGTTTGCATAGACTTAGTGTAGTTAGCAACAGAACAATAGAAAACAAGCCATTAACTCAAAGAGCAAAAGCAAGGCCTGTTAGAACAAGAAAATGAGTGAAGATAAAATATATGCCAAGTTCTACCTCCTACACTCAGAAGCCTCTATTTCTCACTGGGACTACTGTATTTCAAAGAAAGTGCAATTTTTTTCTATCCATCTTGAATGGAAAGTCATTCAGCACAAGCATCAACATCTCACTACAATATGCAATTGTCCACCTAGATTTGAATGGCTTTGTGATCTCACAGAGGAGCTGAATTTACAACTGAAATTTAGCAGTATAAACAGCTGTTCTACAAGATGCTTTTTTCTCTCTCTCTTTCCCATCTTGTTAGAGAAGAGTAAATCTTTGGAAATTGAAGTTAAAATAAAGAAACCATTTACCTTCTAAAACAACCTCTACTCTATCAAACCCAATAGGACCTTCTATTGTCTTCTTTTCAAAAACTTGGCAGGTTTGGGGCAAGGTCTGCTAGAAAAGGGAATGTAAGTTTCATCGGTACTTTGTGCCAAATACATTGTCTCAAATACATCAGCAATTTCCATTCCAAAAAAGGGTTCAGTCACATACTGAATAAAATAATTTTCCACAGCACAGGAAATGAGGAGATCGGATATTCTATCAGATGGGCAACTGAACAAACAGGGCTCCAGGTGGCTAATGTCACAGGGATGAAAGCACCCAGGGGAATAAGGAGGCTTTGGGGTTTCAAGGGTCTTCTCTTCATCAACATCCAACACAATGTAATTGCATTTCCGCCACCATAGCAGGATTTTTCCAACCGTCCCCCAGATAATAATCTATTCTAATGTAATGCAATTATTTTAGAAGGACACAATTTATTGCAATGCCGAGCTATTTATTTCCTTCTTTTCCTTTAATTATTTCTCTTTAACCTTAGTCTTTTAAAAATCAAATCTCTTTTTCTTGGGCAGTTCTGGCTAAAGGTGCCAGACTAAAGGAAATGGATCCTTGTTATTTCTAAGAACGACTTTAAAAGGTTGAGAGAATTATTTTGTCAGTTTTATTTTAATCAAAATTGACTGTCATTTTCCCATCATTTTCAAGCTCTGCTTCTGACATAATTGCATGCTTAAAAAAAAAATCTCCTAATGACTTTGTGTCAGCCAAGTGACTTATAGCATCCACTCATAAAAAGTGGTTCATTTGGCTCGGTACCCATACGTAGCTCAGTGGGTAGGGCACCAGCCACATACACTGAAGGTGGCGAGTTGGAGCCCGGCCTGGGCCTGCTAAATAACAATGACAACTACAACCAAAAAAAAAATAGCTGGGCATTGTGGTGGGCACCTGTAGTCAGCTACTTGGGAGGCTGAGGCAAGTGAATCGTTTACCCAAAAGTCTGAGGTTGCTGTGAGCTGTGACGCCACAGCACTCTTCCGAGGGAGACTTAGTGAGACTCTGTCTCAAAAAAAAAAAAAAAAGTGGTTCATTTATGTTATCTACATTTAGGTAGCTCTCTCTGCAACATCAAGTTCAATTAAATAGCGTAGTATTTGATACCTGAGGGAGCAATCATATTCTTTTCTGGGTTGAGCACTATACTGGGCATAGCATGTCTCCTTCAAAATTCTTAAATCATATTAAGGAAATATTGTCAGTTAAGTGTGATCATAGCATTGTACTTATACTTTTGTAAAGAATCCTTACATTTTAGGGACATGTATGAAATGATAGTATATCTGGGATTTGCTACAAAATAACATAAGGGAGTGCTCACTTCAGCAGCACATATACTAAAATAATATGGGGGAAATGGGTCATGAGATTAAATGAGAGTGGCCATAGATGACAGTTGCTGCAGAGGGGATGATGATCACATGGGGAATTGTCATACTGTTCTGTTTACTTTTATGTGTTTAACATTTTCCATAGTAAAAGGTTAAAACCTATAATCATCTAATGTCTAAAAAAGTATCAATCTCAGTCTGTCTTTCAATGCCTTTCTCTCACTCATGCAACCTGAGCACCAACATGACTGAACTGTTGGCAATCCACTGAACACACTGGGTATTTTTCCCTTTCTGGATTTTAACATATATTCTCCCCTCTGCCAAAAATATCTTGCCTTTACCACCTCTGTCTCTACCTATCAAATTCCATCCAATCCCATATCAAATGCTACTTGTTCCATCAAGACTTTCAGTGCCTGTAACTCAGTGGCTAGGACGCCGGCCACATATAACGGGTCTGGTGGGTTCAAACGCAGCCCAGGCCTGCCAAACAACAATGACAGCTACAAGGAAAAAAAAAAAATAGCCGGGAATTGTAGCGGGCGCCTGTAGTCCCAGCTACTTGGGAGTCTGAGGTGAGAGAATTGCTTGAGTCCAAGAGTTTGAGATTGCTGTGAGCTGTGATGCTGTGGCACTGTACAGGGTGACATAGTACGCCTCTGTCTCAAAATAAAAAAGACTTTCGTTACTAATCTCATCAGAAATAAAATCTCTCCCTATCATAGTCCCTTTGTGTTGCCTATTTAATTGTTAGATGATAACTTCATTAAGTGAGGCATAAACTTAGTGGTAAATTGCTCACAGAAAATGATTACTGCATGGTTTAGTGTCAAAACAGTGTTACATCAAAATTGTATTAAATATTCACCTAACATACGGCACTGTGACTTATTCTTGGACCATTATACAGAGAACGAGATTTGGCCCCAAATTAGATATATCTGCACTTAACATTTCTATTTCAGGTTATCATGGGGGTACACACATTTTGGTTATATAATTTGTTTTTGTACATTTTAAGTCAAAGTTATAAGTCTGCCCTTCACCCAGGGATGTGTGCTTTGTCCTGTTAGGTGTGAATTTCCCCATCCTCTCCTCCTTCCTCCCACCTACTTAATTTCCATGGAGTTTTACTTCCATATGCGCACATAAGCATTGATTAACTAGTTCCAATTGAGTATTGAGTACATGTGGTGTTTGTTTTTTTATTCATACAATACTTCACTTAGAGGAATGGTTTCCAGTTCCATCCAAATTGTTACAAAAGATAATAGATCACCATTTTTTTATGGCTGAGTAGTTAGCACTCAGTGGTGTATATATATATATATATATAGAGAGAGAGAGAGAGAGAGAGAGAGAGAAACGTATACACATTTTAAGAAACATTATCCATGTATCACTTTTCAAACTCAAATTGAAAGAACCATTACTGTTCAAGTGTACATAGACATGCTATGCACATCCATTTATCTGAAATTTGTACACTTTTGGGAAATGATCAATATTATTTCCAACAGGATCTCTTAAAATGTGTATATATATTTTTTTACACCCCTGGTATATACACTTTATTATCCAGTCATGTATTGATGAGCACTTGGGTTGTTTCTACATCTTTGCAATTACAAGTTGTGCTGCTATAAATATTCAAGTACAAGTGTCTTTTGTATAAAATGTCTGCTTTTCCTTTGGGTGAATACCTAGTAGTGAGATTGCTGGATCAAATGGTGGGCCTACTTTTAGCTCTTCAACTTATCTCCATACTACTTTCCACAGAGCATGCACTAGCTTGCAGTCCCACCAACAGTGTAAGAGTGTTTCTTTCTTTCTGCATCCATGCCAGCATCTGTTGTTTGGGGACTTTACAATAACATCCATTCCCTGCTGGATCCACAATCTCATTGTGATTTTCATTTGCATTTCCCTGATGATGAGAGTTGTTCAGCATTTTTTCATCTGTTTGTTAGCCATTAGACTATCTTCCTTTGAAAAGTGTCTGTTAATGTCTATTGCCACTATTAAATGGGGTTGTTTGTTCTTTGCTGATTTGCTTGAGTTCCTTGCAGATTCTAGTTATCAGTCCTTTACCAGATGCATAGCATGCAAATATTTTCTCCCATTCTCTAGGCTATTTGCTGTAATAATTGTTTTCTTTTGATCAGGTCCCTTTATTTTTGTTGTTTCTGGGATTGCTCGTGGGGTCTTTCATAAATTCTTTTTTTTAATTAAATCATAAATGCATAGATTATGTGTACATTACTGCATGTAAGGGGTACAATGTGCTGATTTCATATAGAATTAGGAGCTCTTACATCATTTTCACAAATTCTTTGCCTATGCTGATATCTTTAAAGAGTTTTTCCACACTTTCTTCTAGAATTCTTACAGTTTCATGCCTTAGGTTTAAGTCTGTTATCCGTCGTGAATTATTTTTTTGTGAGTGGTGAGAGGTATGGATCCTGTTTCAGCCTTACAAGGAGATATCCTGTATTCTCAGCACCATTTGTTGAACAGGGATTCTTTTCCCCAATGTATGTTTTTGTCTGCTTTTCAAAGATCAGATGGAAATATGACAATGGTTTCATATTGGGTTGTCTGCTCTGATCCATAAGTCTGTGTCTCTGTTTTTGTGCCTGTACCATGTTGTTTTGGTTACTATAGCCTTGTAGTATAGCTCAAAGTCCAGTAAAGTGATGCATCCCAATTTGTTCTTATTACATCAGGCTGCATTAGCTATTCAGTGTCTTTTCTGGTTCCATACAAAGCATAGAACTATTTATTCTAGATCTGTAAAAAATGGCTTTGGTATTTTAATTGGGATTGCATTGAATGTGTAAATCACTTTGAGTAGTATAGACATTTTGACAAGGCTGATTCTGCCAATCTATGAGCATGATATGTTTTTCCAGCAGTCTACATCCTCTGTGATTTTTTTCCTCAGTTTTTCATAGATCTTCCTATAGAGGTTTTTCATTTCCTTAATTAAAACTATTCCTAAGTATTTTATTTTCTTTGTTATTACTGTGAAAGGTATGGCATCTTTGATTTGATTCTCAGCTTGACTGTTGTTGGCATATATGAAAGTGACTGATTTGTGTGCATTGATTTTGTAACCTGAAACAATGTTAAATTTATTTGTCAACTCCAGGAACCCTTAGGTTGAATTTTCAGGGTTTTCTAAATATAAGATCATGTCATCAACAAAGAATAATAGTTTGTCCTCTTCTTTCCCCATTTGGATACTCTTTATTTCTCTGTCTTGTCTGATTGCTCCAGCTAGGACTTCCCCATGCACGAAGGACCATGTTGAATGATAGTGGGCAACCTTGTCTGATTCCAGTTCTAAACGAGAATGCTTCCAATTTTTCCCCTGTTCAATATATCGGCTGTGGGTTTGTCCTATGTAGCTTTTATAATTTTGAGAGATGTCCCATCTATCCCTATTTTATTAAGCAGTCTTATCATAGAAGGGTGCTGGATTTTGTCAAATGCTTTTTCTGCCTCCCTTGAGAGGATCATATGGTCTTTCTTTTTGCTTCTACTAATGTAGTGAATTGCATTTATAGATTTGCATACGTTGAACCATCCTTGCATCTCTAAGAAGAAGCCCACTTGGGCTTTTTTGATGTGCAGCTCAATTTGTTTAGCTAAGACTTTTATTGAGAATGTTTGCATCTATATTCATAAGGGATATTGGTCTGTAGTTTTTGTTTTTAGTTGTGTCCTTTCCTGGCTTTGGCATCAAGGTGATAATGGCTTCACAGAATGAGATAGGGAGGATTCCTTTCTTCTCAATATTATGGAGTAATTTCTTCAGTGTAGGTACAAGCTCTTCTTTGTAGGTTTAGAAAAAATTGGGTGTGAAACTGTCTGGTATGGGACTTTTGGGGTTTTTATTGTCATTGCTGTTGTTGTTGTTTTAGTTCAAATTAATATCAGAGTTCTAATGTTTAGGTTACATTATTTTTAATACTAAGGTAAAGTTCAAGTTGTAGTTGAGCCCTTCACCCAGGAGGCATGATGAACAAACTCACATTGTGCACACTGGGTGAGATCCTGCCAATTTGCCCTCCCTTCTCCCACAATCTCACTCCATCCTCTCCCTTCCCTCTCCCTCCTTTCCCCTCCCACTTGCTAGACTATATTTACGTTTTAGCTTTTGTGTGGGCATATGATTATTTATATATTGCTTTCATATTGGTATTGAGTACATTGGATAATTTTTTTCCCATTCCTGAAATACTTTACTAAAATGAATGTTTTCAACTCCATCCAGGTAAACACAAAAGACATGAAATCTCCATCTTTTATTACGGCTGAATAGTATTCCATGGCATACATATGTAACAGTTTGTATCCATTCATGGGTTGATGGCCACTTGGGTTGCTTCCATGATTTGGCGATTGTGAATTGAGTTGCCCTAAATATTGTAGTAAAATGACCTTTGTTCTTCTTGGTAGATACCTAGTATTAGGATTGCAGAATCTAAAGGAAGGTCTGCTTTTAGTTGTTTGAGAATTCTCCATACTTCTTTCCCTAAAGGTTGTATTAGTTTGCAATCCCACCAGCAGTATATAAGTACTCCCTTCTCTCCACATCTATGATAGCATCTGCAGATTTGGGAATTTGTGTTTTGGGCTAATCTCACCAGAGTTAGATGACAGCACAGAGTAGTTTCAATTTGCATTTCTCTGATGAGTAGAGACAATGAGCATTTATTTTCTCATGTGCTTGTTAGCCATTCATCTGACATCTTCAGAGAAGTTTCTGCTCAAATCTCTTGCCCTCTTAGAAATAGGGTTGTTTCTTCTTTTCTTGCTGAATAATTTGAGTTCTCTGTAGCTTCTAGTTATCAACCCTTTGTCAGATTCATAACATGCAAAAATCTAACATTCCAGAGGCTGTTTGCTTTGGTTGTGGTATCCTTAGCTATGCAGAAGCTATTTTACCTTGATCTAATCCCATTTATTAATTTTTAGTGTTGCTAAAATTTCGGAGGGGGGCACTATTCTTCATCAAATATTTTCCTAGACCAAAAATGTCAAGCATTTTTCCCAACACTCTATTCTAAAATTTTTATTGTTTCATATCTTAAATTTAAATCTTTTATTTATATAGTTTATTTCTGTTGGAAGATATTTCATTGCTGCTTTGACTTTGGTACTTGATATTGGTCTGTTCAAGTGTTCTATTTCTTCATGATTGAGCTTAAGGAGGTTGTGTGTTTCTAAAAACTTGTCCATTTCTTCCACATTTTGAAGTTTATGAGCATAAAGATTGTTATAGTATTCATAGGTGACGTTTTGTATTTCTGTGATATCAGTCGCAATTTCTCCTTTTTCATTTTTGATTGAGTTTATTAGAGTCCTTTATTTTCTGGTTAATTTAGAAAGAGGCTTGTCTATTTTGTTTCTCTTTTCAAAGAACCAACTTTTTGCTTCATTAATCTTTTGCATAGTTTTTTTTGGTTGTTGTTCTCAATTTTATTTAGTTCTGCTCTGATCTTGGTATTTCTTTTCTTCTTCTGGGTTTGGGATTGGTTTGCTCTTCCTTTTCCAGTTCCTTGAGACAATTCATTAGATTGTTGATTTATAATCCTTTTGTCTTTTAGATGTGAGTTTTTAAGGCTATGAGTTTTCCTTTCAGGAAAAGAAAGGACTCCTATAGATGTTATCATTTAGTTCAAAAAATATTTTGGGCTCGGCGCCTGTGGCTCAATGGGCTAAGGCGCCAGCCATGTACACCTGAGCTGACAGGTTCAAATCCAGCCCGGGCCCACCAAACAACAATGACAGCTACAACCAAAAAATGGCCGGGCATTGTGGCGGGCGCCTGTAGTCCCAGCTACTTGGGAGGCAGAGGCAGGAGACTCGCTTGAGCCCAGGAATTGGAGGTTGCTGTGAGGTGTGATGCCACAGCACTCTATCCAGGATGATAGCTTGAGGCTCTGTCTCAAAAAAAAAAAGAAAAGAAATACATGAATGTATCCATGATCTATGTGTATACGACTTAATAAAAGGAAAAAAACAAAGACATTTCATCAAAAAAAATATTTTGATTTCCATCCTTACCTCCTCATTAGTCCAACTATCATTGAGCAATAGATTATTTAGCTTCCATGACTTGGTGAAGGGATGAGTGTTTCTGTTGGAATTGATTTCTACTTTTTATTCTATTTCTAAGAAGATATACATGGTATAATTTTTATTTTTAAAATTTGCTAAGGCATATTTTCTGGACAAGGATGTGATCAATTTTAGAGAATATAGGATGTGCACAACCTATATTCAATAGTTTTGGGGTTGAATGTTCTGTAAATGTCTATTAGGCCCATTTCTTCTAAAGTTCTGTTTAAGTTCATTGTTTCTTTGCTTATCTTCTGTTTGGAAGATATGTCCTATTCTATTAGTGGGTGTTAAAATCTCCAACAATCATATTGCTGCTGTTTAACATATTGTTTAGATGAGTAGAATTTATGAATCTGGACGTGCCTGTGTTAGATATACAAATATTTAGGATTGTTAAGTCTTCCTGTTGAGTTGTTCCATTCACCAATATATGTGACCATCTTTTTCTTTACTTTTGTTGATGTGAAGCCTATGTTATCTGATATTAGAACAGCTACATCAGCTTTCTTTTGGTTTCCATTTGCATGGAATATTGTTTTCCATACTTTCAGCTTGAGTCTAAATGAGGCTTTGTAGATTAAATGTTTCCTGAAGACAGAAAATACTTGGCTTAAAAAAAATTGTTTTCATCCATTCAGCCAGCCTATATCTCTTCAGTGGGGAGTTCAGGCCATTCACATTTATTGAAAGAATTAATATATGTGATGGATTTCTATTCATACTATTAGTTAGACTCTCATTTCTTTGTTTTACATCTTGAGCCATTGTGGTATCTAGGCTCTAAATTTTAGCTCTTGGAGGTATTACACTGGTGAGTGTCTATTGTGCTGATCAATGTATAGTGCAGGTTTGAGTACTTCCTGAAAGGCAAGTTCCATCTCCACAAATACTCTTAGCGATTGCTTGCCTGAGAATGTCTTAATTTCTCCCTCATATAAGAAACTTAGTTTTTCAGGATATGAAATTCTAGGCTGGCTGATATTCTGTTTTAGAAGACTAAGGATGTGTCCCCAGTCCCTTCTGGACTTGTAAGGTTTATTTTAAAAGTTTACAGTTAGTCTCATTGATTTTTCTTTGTAAGTTTTTTCTGTCTTCACCTTACTGTTTATAAGACTTCCTTTTTCATGTTTACTTTGGCCAGCCTAGTGACTATATGTCCTGGAGATTACCTCTTTGTGATGAATCTCCCTGAAGTCCTGTGTGATTCCTGTACATGTATATTTGGATTTCTAACAAGGGCAGGGAAAGTTTTTTCAATTATTCCCTCAAATAAATTATTCAATCCTTGTGATTTTCTTCTTTGCCCTCGGGGATGCCTGTGACTCATGTTTGGCCTCTTTATGTAATCCCACATTTCTTCTAGGCTTTGTTCCTTCCTCCTATGTCTCTATTCTTTCTCTTTAACTGACTTGTTTAGCACAAAGGTATTATCTTAAACTTCTGAGATCCTTTCTTCTGCCTGATCAAGCCTATTCTAAGACTTTCCACTATCTTTGTAATTCCTTGAATGAATTTTTCATTTCCTGAAGTCCTGTTTGGTATTTCTTTAGTGCTTTGAATACTTTAGAGAATTTTTCTTTTATTTCATGCATTGTCTTTGTATCTTCTTTGTGTTGTGCTTGTATTTTCTCTCGAATTGTATTGCACATTCTTACAATCAATGTTGAAAATTCTTTGTCTGTTAGTTTAATCTTTTCATTTAAGTTGGTATCCATTAGTAAGGAGATTTTTTTTTCTTTAGAGGTTAACCTTTCACTTTGATTTTTCATATTTCTGGAATTTTCTTGTTTCTTTTCATCTGGCCTTTCAACTGAATGCCAAGAGTTTTAGAGATGATTTGTGGACCTGTCTCCAAGAACTCAAACATTGGTCCTTGACCTTATCAGAGTGAAGGGTGCTGGTACTGAGTTGCCTTGGCAATGCTCTAGCAGGTTTGAAGAAACTCTCAGGCTACCTCTGATCTGTTTTCTTCTCCTCTTCCCAACAGTGGGTGGTGGGTTAAGTCTTCCACCTTAATCTCTGAAATGGTGGATAAGAATTTATGGGTTTGAATCCTCTGAGTCCTATTTGCTTGAGTTGGAATACATTATATTTAGTGATAGGGGTGTTCCCCCTGTCTTTGAACACAATTTGCATGGAAGAGCCAGCTGCCAAGGAATTCTTTTGAGTCCATACTAAGCTCTGGTCCCCAAGATGGGCCATGTAGATGCCCCAAGCATTAGGAGGGATCCTGTAGCTCCCAGGAAGTTGCTTGATTTCTACTCACCCTGAGGTGGCAGAAGGAACAGCACATATTGTGACTGAGTAGCTAGAGTCTAAGAGGTTTTATTGAGCCTCAGAGGGGTTCAGAGGTTGCTAATTTAGCCACTAGGGGGAGATGCTAATACAGAGTTCAGGGCAATTTCTCCAAGCCCAAGAGCTGCTCCCAAGGAGAGGAGACTAATCGTTGGATGGCTAAGATTTTGAGTAAGGCTTTTGTGTACCGTCCACTAACCTGGTTTCTCTATGGGGTGGGGCATTAGCCCTCTCTATTTGCTCCCTGGAATTCCACAGCAATCTCCTATCTGGTCAGTCCATGTGCATTTTCTATGTGCCCCAGACCAACTCTCAAGCTACCCCAAAGTTCAAGCATCTGACCCACTGGTGTGCATTTCTGTATGACACAGGCAGATAGGGAGATCTCCAATTGTGCACCTGTTCCACCCCTATTCCCTAATGTGAGGGAGGTAAGCCTCTTTATCTGCAGAGATCTCCACTAGAGGCACTCTCCTACTGGGGAAAAAGTAACAGTTCACCAGACTCTTGGATCAAGCTGCACTCCCTATTATAGTGAGTATTGGGAAGGACCAGTGCTCTAGTTCAGCCCACTTGCCTGAGGTATTTTGTTGCCATGGGAACCCAGTGCTAAGCAAATTCAGCCCAATTGCCCCAGCCTTGTCCAATACAGCAATTCTCTGTCAGGGATATGGGTTGAGGCCTACTCACAGTCGCCAGCTCCTCTGTGCCCCTCTAAATCCTCCCATTAGATATGACCACAAGGGCTCAATCCCCACCTAAGCCTGGAACCACAGACTTTCCCCTACATCTCCCTGCCATACTCTGGCAACTGGAGGGCACCAGGTTTAGCCCACCTTCTGAGCCTCCAACAGAAATCCTACCAAATGCTGTGGGCAGGAGGACAGCAGAATGAAGCTGTTCTGTGAGCTCAGCTGGGAATGCCCCACATCTGTCGGGAACCAGCGTGGAGAAGGGGAGCCAAACAGAGTGGAATTGTTAGGGATTGAGAGAAATACAGTACAAGAGAAAACACTGAGACAAAAGATGGGATCAGGAGGTCTGATTGAACTGATGGCTACAGCCAGCACCAAAGCACAAAATCAGCTTTATATTATAGTATCTGTACAAGGTTGTCCAGGGGGAAGTAGCATAGAAGTTATGGGGAGGTAGCATAAACAAAAGACATATTTTTGGTCTTACAACATGATTAGAAAACGTAAAGGACTTGAGTAAAGACAAATCATCTTGTTAATGGTTTCTACTCAACTTCGTTAACATATGACAAGAAGTAAGAAGGGAAAGATCACAAGGATCTCTGCATAGTTCTTAAAAATTAACTAGACAAGGAAAGAGCTATGTGACTTCTGGCAGAAAGAGCATGAAGAAAGAAATATGGTTGTTTTGGAACAGAGAAGTAGTTGGGGGTTCATACCCTAAATGTTCCCCAGACTTTGGGGGCCTCGCAGCCTCATGGGCCTGCTCTCCACACCCATCTGAGAAGCAGACCTCTCAGTACAGAGCAGTATAAAGGTCTATGGTGGGGGTTAGGACTATGGCCTCCCTGCACCACTCTTGTTTCTGGAGGCACCACATATTATCCAAGCCACCAATGGGCAATATCATGAAGTGCCATTGCAATCTTGCAAAGTGCTGCTGTGGGGGCTCCACTCCACCAGATGGACTCAGCTGGAAATATGCCAAAAGGCCTCTCAGTACAGACTACTTTTGAAGTTGCTGTGTAGGAGGGGAAGGGGCATGGCTACAAGCTGACTTGAGCCATAATTACTTTCTCTCATGCCAGGAATGGAGGAGGAACAGAAGAGTGGATGTCTAGATACAAGAATATTGATCTCTCATGGAACTCCCCTATAGGAGAAAAGTCCTGTGTCCCGTTGCTGGCAGAGACACTCAAGTGGGAGAGGAGAGCCCCCCTTACCCTTTCACTGGGCTCCAGATCTCCCTGGATTTGGTCTGTGCCACTGATCTCTCTTCTCTATCATCCTCTTTCTCAGCTTCACAGCTTCTTTCAGTGGAGTCTCCAGACTTCTCAGCTATCACTTCCAAAGGTCCATGTTCAAGCTGTAATTGTTCTTCAGTCTCCTTGGTACAACCCTATACTCGTCAGCTGGGATGGTCCAACAAGTGTCTCTAGTCAGCCATCTTGGTTCTCCTTACTCTCTGCACTTAATTTTTAATTGAGGATTTGAACAATAGAAGGGAAAGTATGATACTACCATTAAGCATTTACTGGTTACCCATCAAAAAATGAGACTACGCAAACACTAGTCATAACCATTTGCACAGACACAGTTTCTATCACTCCAGCACTTTCAAAATAAGCTTCAAAGCACAGTCCTTCCTCCGTACACAAAAAGTTGGCCCTCCATATACACAGGTTTCAGATCTTGCAAATACTATATTTTCATTCCAGATTTGGTTAAAAAAAAAATCCTTATACAATTGGACCCGCACTGTTCAAATCTGTGTTGTTCAGGGGTCAACTGTAGATATAGATGGGCCAGACCCCGATACACAATAAAAGTATTCATAGTTCAAGAGTAAATATTTTTGACATGGGAAATTTTCTCATGATATAATATTGAGAAAAGAGCAGGACACTAAACTATATGTATAACATGACCCTAGTTTTTGAAAGAGCAAAACTGTCTTTCTATATATACATAGGAAAAAAAGAACAAAAATTACCCAAAAAAGCTAATAGTGATTAGCTCTAGGCAATGAAATAGAGGCAATTAACTTTCTTTTTGCTTTTGGTATCTCTAGATTTTTTACAATGAGCAGCTATATTTACAATATCAAGAGGAAATGATTTTAAATTATATTTAGAAACTTAAATCACTGACTCATACCAAATGGATTAAATATTTAAATCTAAAATACTGGAACAATAAAAATACTAAGAAAAAATGTGAATGCATTTCTTACTAATTTCATTGTGGGAAACATCTAACCTAGCAACCACTAAAGCAAAGATTGATGAATTTGACTATATAATATAAAATAACATTGCATTACAAAAAACAAAAAAGTTCTCAGGAAATCAAGAGGCAAACTGGAAAAAATAGCAGCACACTACACAGGGAGCTAGTTTCCTTAATATATAAAGTATTCCTACATATCAATAACACTAAGGCCAAGAACATAATTAAAAACTGGGCAATGGATAAAATATAGATAATTCACCAAAAAAGGAAATACAAATTTCTCTTAAACATATGAATATGTTCAATCTTATAAGATAAGCATTCAAACTAACTCTAGAATACAAGTGTCTACAATGTATAACAGATAAAGAAAGATAAAAAACTTGGTAATGTGTTGCATTACAAGAGTATGGGGAAATGGACACTTTTTTTCTTTTATTAAATCATAGCTGCGTACATTAGTGCAATCAAGGGGTACAATGTGCTGGTTTCATATACAATCTGAGATGATTTCATCAAACTGTTTAACATACCCTTCATGGCATTTTCTTAGTTATTGTATGCAGACATTTGTATTCTGCATTTACTAAGTTTCACCTGTACCCTTCATGCACCATAGGTGTGGCCCCACCAATCACCCTCCCTCCACCCGAGCCTCCCTTCCCATATTCTTGTGCTATAAGTGGGTTTTAGCCTTCATATGAAATCTTTAAATTAGCTTCATAGTAAGGCTGAGTACATTGGATACTTTTTCTTCCATTCTTGAGATAATTTGCTAAGAAGAATATGTTCTAGCTCCATCCATGTAAACACGAAAGAGGTAAAGTCTCCATTTTTCTTTAAGGCTGAATAATATACCATGGTGTATATGTACCACAATTCATTAATCCATTCATGGGTCGATGGGCACTTGGGCTTCTTCCATGACTTAGCAATTATGAATTGGGCTGCAATAAACATTCTGGTACAGATGTCTTTGTGGTAGTGTGAATTTTTTTTCTATGTTTAACTTTTTTTTTTTTTTTAATTGAATCATAGCTGTGTACATTAGTTCAACCATGGGGTACAGTGTGGATTTTTGGTCTTGTGGGTATATACCTACTAAAGGAATTTTAGGGTCAAACGGAACGTCTAGTTTTAGATCTCTAAGTACTCTCCAAACATCCTTCCAAAAGGAACGTAGTAGTGTGCATTCCCACCAGCAGTGTAGAAGTGTTCCCTTTTCTCCACATCCACGCCAACATCTCTGGTTTTGGGATTTTATCATGTGGGCTAATCTTACTTGAGTTAGGTGATATCTCAGAGTAGTTTTGATTTGCATTTCTCTGATGATTAACGATGGTGAGCATTTTTTTATGTATCTGTAGACTGTGCGCCTGTCTTCTTTGGAGACGTTTCTCTTCAAGTCCTTTGCCCATCCTGAGAAGGGATCACTCCTTCTTTTCTTGCTAATATGTTGGAGTTCTCTGTGTACTCTGGTTATCAAACCTTTGTCGGAGGCATAACTTGCAAATATTTTCTCCCATTTTGAGGGCTGTCTGCTTGCTATACTTACTATGTTCTTAGCTGCACAGAGCTTTTTAGTTTGATCATGTCCCAGTAGTGTATTTTTGATACTGCTTCAGTTGCCTGGAGAGTCCTCCTCATAAAATATTCACCCAAGCCAGTTCCTTCAAGAGTTTCCCTTCACTTTCTTCTAATATTTTAATAGTTTCATGTCTTAAATTTAAATCTTTAATCCAATGAGAGTCTACCTTAGTTAATGGTGAGAGGTGTGGGTCCAGTTTTAGTCTTCTACTAAAGAAGCCAGCCAGTTCACCGAGCACCATTTGTTAAATAGGGAGTCTTTTCCCCACTGAATGTTTTTATTTGGCTTGTCAACGATTAAGTAGCAGTAAGTAGCTGGATTCATCTCTTGGTTCTCTATTCTGTTTCAAATGTCTACCTCTCTGTTTTTGTGCTAATACCATGCTGTTTTGACTACTATCGATTTATAGTAGAGTCTCAGCATAATTCCTCTTGCTTTGTTTTTATTTCTGAGTAATGTCTTGGCTATTCAAGGTTTTTTATGATTCCATATAAAATGAAGTATTATTTTTTCGAGATCTTTGTAGTATGACAATGGAGCTTTGATAGAAATTGCATTAAAATTATATATTGCTTTGGTAATATAGACATTTTAACAATGTTGATTCTTCCCAGCCATGAGCATGGTAAATTTTTCCATTTGTTAACATTTTCAGCTATTTCTTTTCTTAAAGTTTCATACTTCTCTTTATAGAGATCTTTCACATCCTTTAGGTAAACACCCAAATATTTCATCCTCTTTGGCACTACTGTGAAAGGAACAGAGTCCTTGACTCTTTTTTTGGCTTAGCTATTGTTAGTATATATAAAGGCTACAGATTTATGAGTGTTGATTTTGTAGCCTGAGACATTGCTGTAGTCCTCAATCACTTCTAAAAGTTTTGTAGTAGAATTCCTGGTGTTTTCCAGATATACAATCTTGTTGTCTGCGAAGAGTGAAAGTTTGATCTCTTCTGAACCTATGTGGATACTCTTGATCACCATTTCTTCCCTGATTGCAATGACTAAAACTTCCATTACGATTTTGAAGAGCAATGGAGACAATGGGCAACCTTGCCTGGTTCTTGATCTAAGTGGAAATGGTTTCAATTTAACTCCATTCAGTATGATATTGGCTGTGGGTTTGCTGTAGAT
>CAUYON010119618.1:0-15992 GCA_963573935.1 Arctocebus calabarensis
GGGAATGCACACTAATATGTTCCTTTTGGAAGGATGTTTGGAGAATACTTAGAGATCTAAAAATTGACCTGCCATTTGATCCTATAATTCCTTTACTAGGTATATACCCAGAAGACCAAAAATCACATTATAACAAAGACATCTCTACCAGAATGTTAATTGCAGTCCAATTCATAATTGCTAAGTCATGGAAGAAGCCCAGGTGTCCATCGCCTCACGAATGGATTAATAAATTGCGGTACATGTATACCATGGGATATTATGCAACCTTAAAGAAAGTTGGAGACTTTACCTCTTTCATGTTTACATGGATGGAGCTGGAACATATTCTTCTTAGCAAAGTATCTCAAGAATGGAAGAAAAAGTATCCAATGCACTCAGTCCCTACTATGAAGCTAATTTATAGCTTTCATATAAAGGCTATAACCCAATTATAGCACAAGAATATGAGGAAAGGGGCAAGAGAGGGTAGGGTAGGGTGGAGGTTGGGGTGGAAGGAGGGTAATTGGTGGGGCCACACCTACAGTGCATCTTAGAAGGGCACAGGCGAACCTTACTAAATGTAGAATACAAATGTCTTCATACAATAACTAAGAAAATGCCACGAAGGTTATGTTGATCAGTTTGATGAAAATAGTTCAGATTGTACATGAAACCAGCACATTGTACCCCTTGATTGCACTAATGTAACCAGCTATGATTTAATAATAAAAACAATAAAAAATATTAACTCAAATTTAATTAGAGACCTAAATGTAAAAGCAAAAACTATAAAACTCTTAGAAGAAAACAAGAGTTTTGGAGAATGGTTTCATAGATATAAAAGCAGAAGCACAGGTGCATCATTTCTGGGTGCCTCAGAACGGAGTGGCTAACAGCCAGGACAGAATATGCCCAAGTTTTATTGTGATTACTGCGACACATATCTCACCCATGACTCTCCATCTGTGAGAAAGACACACTGCAGTGGGAGGAAGCACAAAGAGAATATGAAAGACTACTATCAGAAATGGATGGAAGAGCAGGCCCAGAGCCTGATTGAGAAAACAACAGCTGCATTTCAACAAGGAAAAATACCTCCTACTCCATTTTCGGCTCCTCCTCCTGCAGGGGCGATGATTCCACCTCCCCCCCATCTTCCGGGTCCTCCTCGTCCTGGTATGATGCCAGCACCACATATGGGGGGCCCTCCCATGATGCCGATGATGGGTCCTCCTCCTCCTGGGATGATGCCAGTGGGACCTGCTCCTGGAATGAGGCCATCTATGGGAGGTCACATTCCAATGATGCCTGGGCCCCCAATGATGAGACCGCCTGCTCGTCCCATGATGGTGCCCACTCGTCCTGGACTGACTCAACCAAACAGATAATGATAGAGGGGAGTTTTCTTTATGTGAGTTTCATATTACTTATTCTGCTTTACCAGCAGATCATGGTGCTGTGTTGCTGGATGTTTTCTTAATAGCATGATAAGGAAAACTTGCTCTCACTTCCTATCAAAGAGGGAATAAGAATAGTTTTGAAGGGAAGAAGTGGAACCAAAAAAGGGGGAAGTTTTCATTTGTATTGTGATGTGAAAATAAAATTGTTAACTGTTTTAGTTAAAAAAAAAAAAAAGCAGAAGCACAAGGAACAAAAGCAAAAATAGATATATTGGGCTTCATCAAAATTTTAAAAAAATTGTGCTTCAAAGGACTCCATCATGAAGGTGAAAAGATAACCCATGGAATGAGAGAAAATATTTATAAATTACATAACTTATGAGGAAGCTGTATTCAGAATATATAAAGAACTCTTATACCTCAATAACGTTGAAGACAAAGAACCCAAATAAAAAATGGCCAAGGATTAAGAAAAAAAAAAAAAGGCCAAGTATTTTAATGAGAATTTCTGGAAAGAAGATATACTAATGACCAATAAACATAGGAAAAGATGTTCAATAAATAACTCATTAGGGAAACAAAAATAAAAGTCACAGGATGCCTCTTTGTACACACTAGCATAGCAATAATGAAAAATATAGGAGTTACGGATGTGGAAAAATTTGAAGCCTCATACATTCTTGGTGGGTGTGTAAAATAGTGCAGCTGCTTTGGAAACCATTTGGCAGTTCCTCAAAATGTTAAGTCTATAGTTACCATGTGACCCAGAAATTCCATTCCTAAGCATATATTCAAGAGAAATGAAAACATATGTACACATAAAAACTTGTACATGAACATTAACAGCAGCAGATTCATAATTACCAAAAAGTGAAAGCAATCCAAATGTCCATCAGCTGAGAAATAGAAATGTGATGTACTCACACGTACAATGGAATGTTATTCACCAACAAAAAGTAATGAATACTGATCTGTGTGACAATATAAATGCCTGTAAACGTTATGCTAAGTGAAGATAACCAGGCTCAAAGAGACACATATATGATTGTATTTACATGAAAAGTTCAAAATTGGCAAATCCAGAGTCAGGAAGTCGGTTAGTGGTTAGCAGGGCATGGATACAGAAAGCAGGGGGAAAATGTTAATAGGCACAAAGTTTCTTCTGAGATGATGAAAATATTTTGAACTTAGACACTGGTGTTGGTTACACAAGTCTGTTAGTGTATTAGAACCCATTAAATTGTACATTTTAAAAAAGAGAATCTTGTATGAATCACTAAAGCTGGTAATTTTTAAAAAGCTAATAGGAATGAAAAAGAAATAGAGGGCAGCACCTATGTCTCATCGCATAGGGCGCCGGCCCCATATAGCTAAGGTGGCAGGTTCAAACCTGGCCTTAGCTGAACTGCAAAACAGAAAAATAGCCAGGCGTTGTGGTAGGCGCCTGTAGTCCCAGCTACTCGGGATGCTGAGGCAAGAGAATCGCCTAAGCCCAGGAGTTGGAGGTTGCTGTGAGCTGTGTGGTGCCACGGCACCCTGCGAAGGGCGAAGAAGTGAGACTGTCTCTACAAAAAAAAAAAAAAAAAGAAAAGAAAAGAAAGAAATAGATTGTTCGGATTCTGGAATCGGATTACTGGGTTACATTCCAGCTGCCACATTTATTAACTGTGTGACCTTTGCAAACTGCTCTGTGCTTCAATTTCCTAATTAGTAGAAGGGACACAACAGTAGCACCTACTTGAAGGAGCTGTGACTATTAAACGAGTTAGCTATTTTTATTATTGAATTTCCCTGATCTTCTGAGAAAGGAGGGAGAGAAAAAGATGATGAAGAAGCTATGTCTAGAATTGGAAAAGAAGGAAGCTGAGGGTATCAACCATGAGTACCTCTAATTTTTGTGGGCTGACAGAAGGAATGGATTGGGAAAGAAGGACCCCTTTGAAGAGGGTTGGAGAAACTGACAAGTTGGAGAGAGGACCAGTCAAAGTAGGAAACCATATTTGTATAAGGATGTCACCCACACGGCTGACAGTCTTCCCTTAGAGAACATGGCAACACAGGATCAATACCATAAAACAGATGGCAGAATTTTTCCAGAGTTGTTGATTGGTTGGGGCTGTGGGCAAAAAAAAAAATGGAAAGAGGGAAAATGAGTATGCCCAGAAATGTCACTGAAGGATTGGCAATGGAGTTTCAGCTGAGAGGAGAGGAAGAACATGCTTCTAATGGAGCCAAAAATGAAACAATTCCATTAAATTTCTCAAGAGATGGTTAGTCTGAAACAAAACTTAGCTACCCCGGAGAGAGAAAGGAACCATGATTCTTTAGTCAGGAAATGAGAAAGATGACATGCTAATTGTTTTGTTGATTTTATTTCTTTCAACATTTTCTCCCTGCACTCCTTTTTTAATAGACCTTTCCATTGTCAGATTTTCTCACTGAAAATTGATTTTATTATGAGGCTCTTAAGGTGATATAGATTTTAATTGAGGTTATCTGTGTGAGATAGCACATGAAAGAGAAGTTTTTAGTAAAAAAAGAAAAAAAATCCCATGAATTTATCTAATACTTTTTTCCAAAACCCAAAATGATTTAACATAATCTATCCTATAAATTCCCTCAGGGAGCATTTTGCTGCATCATCTGTAGCTCTACTGTTCCTTGAAAAAAAAAATTCTAGTCAAAATGATTTTTAAAAATCAGTACAGACTATTCTCATTTTTAGATATTTACAATGAATATTAACATATTAAAGGCTCTGAAAAGACTCGCAGTGAGGAAAATAATTTTTTTTCCCAAGTTCATTTGGCCATAGAATCCTCTCTTCCCAGAAAACCCTTTACAACATGATTCAGATCTGAGGGGCCTGTGAAATTCACTTTGATAAATACTCCTCTGAAAAGGCAGCATCATCCATAATGAACAGATTAAAAAGTAGAATCCCAAAAAAGGAGAAGCAACTCCTCACAGTAAAGACTTCATAGAGACATCCTGTTCTTCTCCCTTTTGTTTTGCCAACTTAGTGAATTTCCCTAGGCACAGCTCATATGAAATGTCTTTCTTACAACTAACCATGAAACATTTACATTGGCATTTCCCTCAGTGACATCAAAGCACGCATGTGTAACAGATTACCAAGGAGTCTCAGATACACTGAGGCAGAAACGCAAGATGGCATCATTTTCACCAATCTCAATGTTCAACTCTACTGTGTCAAACTCCCCTTCCCAGTTAGGCAGACAGCTCCCTCAAAAAACATCTTAATCCAACTCTATGCTTTTTCAGTAACTTCCAATTATTGGAAGCATCTTGTTCTAGTTTTCTAAAGTTAAGCCCTGGTCTTTGTAAAAATTCTATTTTGCATTTGGATCAAAATCTTTCCCTCCCATCCCACCATTACAGGTGGGTCAAAAGCTTGAAGTGGAATGGAGTGTGACCTTCCCTCACACACCTCTCCTTTCCTCTTTCCTGAGCTCTGATATTTGGGACAAGGAAAATGGTAGGAAAGAAGACATATGCCTCTTTCCTGGCCCCTGTAACAGATTAGATGATTGGTCAAAAAATATTCATTCTCTCCAACATACCTCCCTAGGAGGTATACCCTCTGCCTCACTGACATTGGGTTTGGCCATCTGATTCACTTTGGCCCATAGGATATCAGGCATGAAATATGTGGGATCTTGGTGCACAAAGCAGCAGTGCAGCTTGTTCCTTGAACTTCCATGAGGGAAAATTTCTCCAGGTACTTGCTGCCTCTTCAGCCTAGATATTAGAGTAAAACAAAGAGGCAGATCCAAGGCTGACCCACGGGACAATCAAACACATAGTTCTACCCATAATTTAAAACTGAGCCTCCCAGCCAGTCCATCCTAGAAAAGTTGGATAAAAAGAAATGATCATCTTGTAGGCCGCTAGTCCCCAACCAGGGACTGATTTCATGGAAGACCATTTTTCCAAGGACAGTGTGGGGTAAATGAGGTAGGGGTGCTGGTTTCAGGAAGATTCAAGCACATTACATCTTCATTCCAGATCATCAGGCACTAGATTCTCATAAGGAGCACACAACCTAGATCCTCTCATGAGCAGTTTACAGTAGGGTTTGCACTCCTATGAGACTTGAATGCCTCTGCTTATCAGACAGGAGGCAGAGCTCAGGAATGATATGAGTGACTGTAAATACAGATGAAGCTTTGTAGCTTGCCTACTGCTCACCTCCTGCTGTACAGCCTGGTTCCTAACAGGCCACAGTCCAGGAGTTGGGGACCATAATTGTACGCCACTTAGTGGTAGACTATTATGCAATGTTATTGTAGAAAAAGGTAAGCCCCATAGTTGGATTACACATGATGTATAGTTAATAGGGTTATTTTCCCTATATTTGGTGTGACTAGGTGGCACCCAGCTATCTTAGTCACTGATGGTCCTCTTGAGAGACACAAGCCACATCTCCTGGCTGACCCCCAGCTGGTGTCATGGGCCACATTCCTCTAATGCACACATCTCTTGCTCTGTGCATAATTCCCCCAAAAGCCTCTACCCTCCAACTCTAGCACTGGCAGGCAAGTTTGGGATAACATCTATACTCTTCTGAACCAAAGGGCACCCTGGCCTCATTTGTATCTGACCACCCCTCCCTTGACCATTTGCCATGTCTTTTTTTTTTTTTTAGGTGGATAGGACTCTGGCTTTCCTAAGGAAAAAGAATAAGGGTGAGGCCCCCAGACTCCCATCTGGGTACTGTGCACCCTCATCCTGTCCAAAGTGACTGCCCACACCTGGGTGGTAGGGACCACCCTACCAATCTACCATTCAGAACTTAGCATGCCAAATGCAAGAGGAAGCAGAGGACTTTCTAGTCCCAGGCCCAGGAGCATCAGTACATAGAGTCTGGAAGGTGACCTGGAACAGCTTTAAAATTAATTATCATGTCATTAACTTGAATCTACATTGCAGTTCATACCCCCGCCCCCTTTGGGCTTGTAGAAAGGTTCATGGGAAGTCTTCATATGCAGGAAGACTCTGTGGTTCCAAGGTGACCTCTGAACTACAAGGTGGGCCCAATCGAGACAATATAAAACAGAACTGCTTCCACAACCAAGGCCTTTTTCTCATGAGAAGGGAGGCCTTGTTCATTGTCTATGGCAAACATACCTTGCTCTGTAAATCTATATCTTGCTTTCTCTTGCTCTGTATTTCTTCTTTGGTAAACTTTGTTTCACACTTGCCTTGCTTTTGGGGTATCTGGTCATTCTTCAGCCAAGAGCGGGCCAAGAACCAAGGATGAAGACAGCTGCCTGAACCCCAAAATTCTGGCTGAGGGTACATCAGGTAATAAGCTAGTATGGTGGTCCCACAATCTCCAGACTGGAGATGGCCAGGGCCTGACTTGTCTGGGGTTGGAGAGGGATGATTGGCAGCTGGACAGGTCCAGACTTTACTCACAACTCTCTTTATAAGTGATGCCCCTCCTTTGGCTTTGGAAAGTGGCAGTGTTATTATGACTGTAATTTACTTTGAAATACATCCACATAATCATTATGATATCAAGTATGTGCCAGTTATTTTAGACTTAATTTTAGGTGTTGTCAACTAACATATTACCAAGAATACACAGATCCTACAAGGTCACTTAGCACCACATTGGAAAGGGCCACAATCCAGGGATAGCTGCCTTGGGTACACTTCTAACATAATCACAACCAGCAGCATGAACTAGCATCACAGATGCTCAAATGGGTTCTTACTGGTGAAACTAACAACTTGTCAATCAGCAAAGTGGATGTTAGAAACAGGATCCCACATTTAGGACATGTGAAGTGACTAAAGTAGTCTGGAGATACTTCCTACTCTTGTGTGACCTGGGAGTAAGAGTCCACTTGAGCCAGGGCTCTGCACCCTGATGATGACAGCCATGACTTACTCCCCAATGCTAAGCCCAGCCCTTGGCTTAGAAGGTTTTCTGATCAAAGAGTTCTAAGACTCTGATCAAAGAAGACTATAACATTGCTACCTCTGTGATGTTGCTGGGTTAGCCTTAAATGAACTTTTCACACAGGGTGTGGTTGGAGTATTTAAAACACTGGTTTTCAAACTCATCTGGACACAAGAGTGGCATGCAGAGCTTTTAAATAAACAGCCGGACCTCACTCAGACAGGTGACAGGTAGGTCTGAGGACAGGACCAGATTCAGTCTTTTTAAAGCCCCTTGCTGATTCCAGCGTGTAGTCAGGGATGAGCACCGTCATTCTAGGGGACAACGAGCTGGGGCTGCATCAGCTCACAGAGTGGGTTTATGAGCTGTTTTGAGCTTGCTCTGCTAATGAATATTCATTTAGTAAATGTCTGTCTGTGTGGGAGAATTTGGTCTGAGGCCTGCTTTCATTAAAATCAGAGCAAGGTTAGAGAAGAACAGCAAACACTCACCAACTCTAACTTCTGCAGCAGCTTCCAAAAGAATCTAAGAGGGGTGAGACCAAAGTGGCTTTAGCTGACTTCAGTCACTCACAATCTGCAGACAACCCACTCACCTCTCTTGTAGGAGGAGATGAGAGATGATAGCTTTTGGTACACACTCTTCTCCCTAAGAAGACTACCTTTCTCTCTCCACAGTTTGGCTCTTATATCAACCTATATTGAGGATGATGCTGCAAGGCCCACTCTCCCAAAATAGAGCCTTTCTTCAGGCCCCGAATAACCCCAACTTTTGAACTTCAAATGTGCGCTACTTGTATTCTGTGTCTCTACTTTTGAGTCTTGGCCAAAAATTCTGAAACCACAAAGGATAACTTGTACCAGGTCCCTAACACCATTCTAATACACACATATAAACAAGTAGGCCCAAACAGGTATAGAATTAGAGGCCAAAGCCAAGTTTCTAGGAAAATGCGTTGACACATTTAAACTCAATGGCAAAATCACAATGGAAAAAAGACAGACACACTACCCCAGGCCTATTCTCCCCAGTGTCTTGATAAGGCCTAGATCGCTGGGCACAAGACTTGTCTCCATGCTAAGCATAACTTCTCAGCCTGGGAAACTGCCTCTGTTATTACAAGTTCAGGGCTCACCCCACTTTAATAACAAGCATCCATCAGGGAGGGCTGTGAAACAAACAGGCAGTTACAAATAGGACAGGCTCCGTTTACAGGAAAAGCGAACAAGAAGAGATAAGATTCAGTTCTTTGTGTTTTAAACTTGCATGTCATTCTCCCCAGCTGAAATAGTTTACCGTATCCTTTTCCCACCCACAGCATGCTTGCTGAGTTTTAGCAGAGATCGTGGTAGACAAGAACACCACGGTTGAAATGGAAGCACAGAAAACACTTTTATCTTAGCTTTCTTGAAAGAAAAAAAAATCATAATGATTGCTATAGATTGAATTTCCTTGCTTCTAATTTCATATGTTGATACTCTAATGCCTAATATGACTGTGTTTGAAGACAGAGCCTGTAAGAAAGTAATAAAGGTTAAGTGAGGTCACAAGGGTGGGGCCTTAATCCACTAGGACTTTGGTGTCCTTACAAGAAGAAGTGACACGGAGATCCTTCTCTTTGTGTGCATGTGGAGAGAGGGAAGGACACTTGAGTACTCAGTGAGAAGGTGGCTGTCTGCAAATCAGGATGAAAGCTCTCACTAGAAACCAGCCCACCTGGAACCTTGATCTTGGATTTCTGGCCCTGGAACTATGAACAAAATAAACATCCATTGTTGAATTCACCCAGGTGGTTGTATTTTCTTATGGCAGCCCAAGCTAATACAATGATATAGAAAGTACTTTCTAAGCACTGAAGAAAACTGGTCTTCATTTTATCAACTAGAGTTCTAACTACAGTGTCCACACCTTTTCTCTATCACAAGGCAGGGAGAATTGTGTAGAAGCTGCACAAAAAGCCCCCACTAGGTTCCCCCAAGAGGCAAGTTGTGAATGGGAAGACCAAACTGGCAAATTTTTTTTTTTTTGAGACAGAGCTTCAAGCTGTCACCCTGGATAGAATGCTATGGCATCACAACTCACAGCAACCTTCAATTCCTGGGCTCAAGGGAGTCTCTTGCCTCTGCCTCCCAAGTAGCTGGGACTACAGGCACCCATCACATCGCCCGGCCATTTTTTGGTTGCAGCCGTCATTGTTGTTTGGTGGGCCCAGGCTGGATTCGAACCCGCCAGCTCAGGTGTGGCTGATGACTTAGCCTGTTGAGCCACAGGCGCCAAGCCAACTGGCCAATTCTTTTAACTGACCCCGTTTAGGACTCATGAGTGAAAGCAGAGCTTAGGCCAACACACATTTTAAGCATCAAACCCAAAAACCTGGAGATAAAAGCTTCCAACTGGTTGTAGACTTGCCAATTTCCTCCATTGTTTGCACTGGAGCAAGTGAGTATTACAGCATCTGAGCAAGAAATTTTGATCTGTGCATGTTTGGGTTGGAAAAGGGAGCTTTGAGGAAAACAAGCTCTGAAAATTTCAAAGCAAAATCTTCAAGTAAAGAGTAATTCAGAATGAGCTGTCTTTGACTCTTGAAATAAATGTAACAGTATCTGAATTCCTAATGCTAGATTAAGAACTGAATAGGTTTTGCTAAATACAAGCTACATATTTCCTTCTCTCCTTAAATAAATGCATCCCAGCAGTTAATAATAATGCTAGGTCACAATGAAATACTCTTTAACTACCCTTTAAATAGAAATCCTAGGTTGTTAAATAGCATCTTGGTTAAATAAGAGTCTTATTTTAATATTGCTTTTTTTTGGCAATTTCCCTGCTTTTACTCACCAGTCTAAGCCTGTGGTGGTTTATCTGTATTGATGAGTACTCTGATTCCAACAACGATCAACTGTAAACTTTTCTAAACTACACCTCCTCCCAGTGAAAATGAACAAATTGTTCTTGTTTCCCTTTCAAGGAGAGGCAGCATCTGCATAGTTACCTGGACACCAATCACTGAGAAACTCCACAGTTTGTTGTTCTTGCCTGCAAAATGGAAAGCAGAGGGACAGTGTGCTTTTTGGGTTCTCTTTGTACATGAAAACTCTGGCCTGAACGTCAAGAAGGTCAATGTCAGCACTGGGTGATGTGGAAAGGAGAAAGCAATCAACTTGTGTTGAGTTTCTGACTGCCAACTTATGCTCTGTCAACGTCAACATGTTATCTGCCAGGAATAGTGAAAAAGTCCTTCTTAGAACTCATGTACACAGAGGACAGACCAAAGTGTTTCTGTTACCATGTAAGGGATACATGTAAGGGAAGATGCTGCTCTGTCCCTTCTGGCCTGGTGTGAACCTCTACACAGTCCACTGGCTCAAAGACGGTTAACCTGTACCATGATTTCACTTCCACATGCTAATTAATTGCTGGAGAATTATTTCTAGAGCATTTTGTGTGTGTATCATATATGTCTTCAAGGCATCACTGTAAACTTAAGAGCAGGGAACAAAGAACATTGTGATAGGACCACGGCATCCTATATAATAACTTTGTAGAATGAGATATGGAAAGAAAAAAAAAAATGAATGAATTCCATTTATGTTGTGACCTTAAATGGTATACATGAAGAAAAGAGGACCCTGTGCAGAGATCTGGGGCTCTGTTATTCTGTTAAAAGCGTACCAGTTTTCATCTGGGAACTACCCCTCCAGCACCCTCAAACGAGGTAACTTAGTCTAATGCAGAAATAGGTATGTTTGACCCTACTGCTCCCTTGGGCTCCAAGAATTGGCATATGGCCCTAAAATGGGCCAATTATAGCCTACTACCTCCTCGACCCAGGAATTGGTTCAAAGACAGACTTTTGTCCCAAGTGGCCTAATGAGAGTCAACCCTAACACTGTTGCTGAAATTTTCCAGAATAATGCATTCTCTTTTTGTAGTGTGCTGTGGTTTGAATATGTCCCCTCCAAAATTTAGGTATTGAAACTTAATGGTCAATGTGATAGGACTAAGAAGTAGGGCTGTTAAGAGGCAGTGAGGCCAGTAGGGCCTCTCCCTCATGAGTGGGATTGAGGCTGTTAAGATAGAAGCTTCAAGAAGAATTACTTTCACTGGCCTCCTGCCTCCTGCCATGTGAGGACACAGTGTTCCTCCCCTTTGGAGAATGTAGCACCAAAGTGCCCTCCTGAAAGCAGAAAGCAACCCTCAGACAACTGAGTTCCAGCACCTTAACCTTGGACTTCCAGACACTAGAACCATGAAAAATATGTTTCTATTCTTTTTGTTTGTTTGTTTTTTACAGTTTTGGCTGGGCTTAGTTTGAGCTCGCCACCTCCAGCATATGGGGCCAGCAACCTACTCCTTTGAGCCACAGGCGCCACCCCCTTTCCTATTCTTTATAAATTACCCAGTCTCAGGTAGTTTGTTATAGTAGTATAAATGGACTGAGACACAGGAGTTGCCAAGGTTGTTAGATAAAGTATTCAGCTGGTCAGGTCCCAACCTGCATATGAATGGTACTAACTGCAGAGGAAGTCAAGTCCAAGGGATACAGAGAGAAAATCTGAGCTCTCATTTTGTTTGTTGCGCCCATAGATTTAGTTATGACTAAAGTTAACCTTACTTGCTTTTGATGGCAAGAAATGTCCTTTTGTTAGCTTAGACAAGTTTATAGAAGAGTTCTGTCACTTACAATCTAAAATCCCAATTAACACCAGACCCTCTCTGACAGTGGTCCACACAGCAGTGTAGTACTTCAACTACTATTAGGAGACAACAGAATGAGCAGGTGACTTTGGCTTCAGGTGACATGGGTTCAAATCTTACCTCTACTGAGCAAAGCTTTGAGTCTTTGAGCAAGGCTCCATCTTTTAGTTTCACTGTTGTTAACTATTAAATTGATCTAAAAATACTTATCCTTTGGTCTAATTATTTAAACTAAATTAGAAACAGCAGGTGACATGTGATTGTGTTAGCCATTTCTATATTTCACTGGGTGGCTTGACTAGATTATACATATCTTGCTAGAAAAGCAAGAAAAGTAGACAATGTCCCAGGGACACCTCCCCCACCAAAAAGAACCCTTTCATGGGGTTCATGAAGTAAAAAATATTTTCATAATAAAACTAAGATGATACCCATCATTTTCACTCTCATTCTCTAATGAACGTACAGCGGAGTTTTCCAGAGGCTAAATGCCTTGTGATTTTACAACAGAGTAAAGGCAGGAGCAGATATGATTATTCTATTAAGTGAGATGCTAAGATTTGGGGAAAAAATGCCATTATCACACTAATTTTTTGTTGTTCTGGAAAATACAGTATATTAATAAGTAGGAAGTTTCTTATTCTTATATATTAAATAAATACTTAAAAATTAAGTTTTAAATCAAAGACTACATTCAAAGAGAAATAGACATATGTCCTCAATCCAAGAAGGCCTGGAGCAATCCCAATATATCCACCATTATGGGTCTCCCCCTAGGGACATAAAGAATATAATTACTCCTGTTATTGTTTGGGGTATAGAATAGCCTCATAAATGTGAGCGGTAAGGCCATTAATCCATTTCTTATGAAAAAAACACAGACATAAACCTCGTATACATCTTTACAGCAGAAAAGGGGGGTGCTTATGTAGGAGGGGCACTGGCTGCTTTCAAACAATACCTATGAAAAGAAAAGCTCTTCTTAGGCAACAATAGAGAAAAGCACCAAATGAAAAACGGAAATGTCACACACAATTTGTAGCCCAAATTATAAGCTGTTCCCCCTTACTACACAATCTTTCAGAGAAAACAAAATGTGCCCCAGGGGAATAAATAATAGCTAAAGCCAGCCAAAAATATGGCCTTTAGGAAGAGAAACAATAAAGCATCTATTATTTTTAGCAATTTCTCATTGTTTGTCTTGGGAGGGTGCTTTTCTTCCTTTTTTCCCCCTTCTTTTTCTCAAAAGATTCATTTTCAGATTAGTCATAGAGGGCTGGCAAAATGCTGGAAGTTGAAGGTGTTTCAGAGCAGTAATCTGGGGCAATGCTCCAAAGCTTTTCAGGGAAAATGATGCTGCCTTAGCCTAGAAATCTGTGTGAGCAGCAGTTTCAGCAAGGAAGAGAACAGAGACCTTGGGTTACTGACACCTGCCATTTAGCCAAACTTGGAATGAATTTCCTCTGCACTATAGGGAGGAATGCACTAGCAATGGTGGAAAACTGGACCCATAGTTAAACTCCAGGACCATAAATGCACATGGAGAGGAAAAGGAAGAAGGTTTTTCAAAGAATGAAAAGAGGCCAGTCATGTTGGCTCACACCCATAATCCTAGCACTTTGGGAGGCAGAGGCAAGAGGATTGCTTGAGCCTAGGAGTTTGAGGTGGCAATGATCTGTGATAACACCACTGCACTCTAGCCTGGGTGACAGTACAAGCTCCTATCTCAGGCAAGAAAAAAGTAAAGAAAAAAATTGTGCATCCTCATGAAAGTGGTAAATACAGGCTATATAGTGGTACCATGGATTTTTTGTTTGTTTGTTTGTTTGTTTTGGAGTCTCACTTGGTCACCCTTGGTAGAGTGCCATAGTGTCATAGCTCACAGCAACCTTAAACCCTAGGGTTTAAGCCATCCTCTTGCCTCGGCCTCCCAAGTAGCTGGGACTACAGGCACCTACCACAATGCTCAGCTATTTTTTTAGAGACGGGGTCTCGCTCTTGCTCAAGCTGGCCTCAAAACTGTGAGCTCAGGCAATCTACCTGCCTGTACTGGGATTACAGGCATGAGCCACTGTGCCTGTCAATATTATGGATTGTTAAAAAAGAGCTCCCTCTCTAGCTGGGTGTTGTGGCGGGCACCTGTGGTCCCAGCTACTTGTGAGGCTGAGGCAAGAGAATTGCTTGAGTCCAAGAGTTGGAGGTTGCTGTGAGGTATGACACCATGGCACACCAAGGGTGACAAAGTGAGACTCTCTTTCAAAAAAAAAAAAAAAAAAAAAAGCTCCCTTTCTAAATGGTGCAGCTGCTATGGAAAATGCTATAGCAGTTCCTCAAAATATTAAACATAGAATTACCATACGATCTAAGAATTCCACTCCTGGGCATTTACTCCATAGAATTGGCAGCAAAGACACAGAGAAACATTTGAAACCTGTCTGCATAGCAGCACTAGTCACCAGAGAAAAAAGTAGAAGTAACCCAAGGGCACACAGGCAAATAAATGGATACACAATATGTGATTGATACACACAATAGAACATTATTCAGCCTTAAAGAAGAAAAAAATCCTGATACATACTATAGTATAGATAAACCTTAGAAATACTATGCTAAGTGCAATAAGCCAGTCACAGAAAAGATACATTACATGGTTCCATTTAGATGAGGCGTCTAGATAGGTTATACCTACAAGCATCAAACTCATAGAGATGGGAAGTACAGTGGTACTTGCTGGGGCTGGAGGGAGGGGAGAGAAGAACCGGGGAGTTGCTCACTGAGGATGCAGTTTCAATTTTGGGAGAAGAAAAGAAGTCTGGAGATGAATGGTGATGGCTGCACAACAATGTAAATATAATTAATGCCACTGAACTATACACATAACAGTTGTTAAAATGGTAAATTTTATTATGTATATTTTACCACCATAAAAATACCCACCCCCCAAAATCTCTTCTACCTGTCCCCTTCATCCACACTCTTTGTGATGTAACACTGCTGATCCTCCCATCAAGAGGCACAGTCAATCTTCCCAGCCTTTGTGTCCAGGTTGGGACTGGCTTTGACCCATGGAAGGTTCTGGAAGTAGTGACAATTGGGGATATGGGAGCTGAGGTCTTGAGAGAACTTGTAGCACTGAGAACTCAGCCACCCTGTAAAGAAATCCAGACTGGCTAGAGAGAGAGGCCCTTGCAGGATGAGAGGCCATGTGCAGAGAAAAGCCACGAAGAGGAAAACCAAGGTACCCCAGCCACAACCAGCACGAAGAACCCAGTCGTGTGAGGCCATCTTGGATTCTCCTGAATAGCGAAGCTGCCTCAACCCACAGCCCATGGAGCTGAGCCCTGTCCAACTTCCTGACCCAAACAAGAGTAAACAGTGAACAGTAAGGAGTGGGTTGTTGTTTTGAGCATGTATTTTGAGGAGGTTTGTTTCACAGCAAGAGATAACTAAAACAAATATGCACATACATCATGTATGTTTAGAAAATCTTCTCTCCTCCTATTCTTCTGCTAGTACCATTTATTACCTCCATCCGCTTATTTGCAAACATATATTGAGTACTTTCTATGCACATGACTCTTCCCAGCCTTTGAGATCTACCATAGAATGAAACCACGGCCCCTGCCCTGAGGAAGCTCCCATTTTAAAAGGAGGAGATGGCAGTGAGTAAGCAATTAATAATTAAGTAGACAACAGGGGACAAATGAACATATAATAGAAAGGAAAAGGTAGAATAAAGCACCAGGGATTAACACCCAGAGAAGCAGGGACAGAAGCGCTTCTTCCTAGCAGGCCTGTACAAACACTCGTCCATGAAAAGATAATGTGTCTTTTCTCACCTTTGTTTTTTTTTTTTTTTTTAATAATTTTATTGAATCATAATTATGTACATTGGTGCAATCACAGGGCACGATTCATATACATTCAGAAATATTTTGATCATACTGTTACAGATATCCTTCATGGCATTTCCTTGATCA
>CAUYON010119619.1:0-11083 GCA_963573935.1 Arctocebus calabarensis
GTGTGTTCCCACTAATTGCCCTCCCTCTACCCATCCTCCCCCCACCCCTCCCCTCCCTTTCCCCTATCCCTGTATTCCTGTGCTATAATTGGGTTTTAGCCTTCATATGAAAGCTATAAATTAGCTTCATATTAGGGCTAAGAAATAAGAAATCTTGATTTTAATGAAAAGTCTACCTACCAGTTTCTATGTGAAATTTCCCAATGTTTTACCATCCCTTCAAGTTTTTTGTAAGCATTGTGGAGAGTCCCCCAAATATATCTGGAGTTTGAATTCAGACTGGGAATTCACAGTCATTTGCAACCATGTTGCAAATTTTGGTGAAGATTGTCTATCCTCGCTTATCCATATTTGATTTTTTTTTTTTTTTAGACAGAGCCTCAAGTTGTCGCCCTGGGTAGAGTGCTGTGGCATCACAGCTCACAGCAACCTCCAACTCCTGGGCTTCAAGAGATTCTCCTGCCTCTGCCTCCCAAGTAGCTGGGACTACAGGCACCTGCCACAATACCCCTCTAATTTTTGGTTGTAGTTGTCGTTGTTGTTTGGCAGGCCTGGGCTGGATTCAAGCCTGCCAGCTCTGGTGTATGTGGCTAGCGCCTTAGCCACTTGAGCTATGGGCGCCAAGCCTCCATATTTGATTTTTAATAATTCGACTAATTATCATGTTTTTATTTCTTTGAGAGGAAAGTTCATGTCTCTCCATCAGATTTAACCACCGGATCAAAAACAGCAGAAATCAGATTTATTACACATTTTCTGAAGAAAATACATATATTTTGGAGCCTAATTTAATACTTAATATTTAGAAATATACTAAAACAGTAGTATGGGGCGGCACCTGTGAGTAGGGCACTGGCCCCATATACCAAGGGTGGCAGATTTGAGCCTGGCCCTGGCCAAACTGCAACAGAAAAACAGCTGGACATTGTGGTGGGCGCTTATAGTCCCAGGTACTCGGGAGGCTGAGGCAAGAGAATCGCCTAAGCCCAAGAGCTGGAGGTTGCTGTGATCTGTGACACCATGGCACTCTACCCAGGGCAACAATGTCAGACTCTGTCTCTTAAAAAAAAAAAAAAAAGTGGTATGTATTGGATTCTCTGTAATAAAATATTAAAGATCATTTGCAAGCCATGAAAGTTTAGGTAATTGTACATGAAAGAAGAAATAATGACTTGGCTCTCAAGTATCCCTCACCTTCCCCTTGGTGTTGTGGGAAGTTGAGTCATGTGCTTCCTCTCTCACTCCCTCATTCCTTTGGAGCAGCTCCCCCACCACATCCACTATATTGTTCTGTATTCATCTGTGTAAACATTTGTCTGCTTCAAAAGTCCATAAAATCTTAGTAGAGAGTAAGAAAGTACCTACAGGATTGTTAGGAGATTAAATAACAGTCAAGTATCTAGAACGGTGCCTGGCCTATAGTAAGGAATGTATAAGTGCTTGCTTAAAAATTATTTTTTGTAGGCTAGCATGGTATCTATTTTCTAGTAGTCACAATGACTGAGTGAAAAAAATAAATGACTGAAAGCAGCTTGAGCAAAAAAATCCAGTTGCCAGCGGCGCCTGTGGCTCAGCAAGTAGGGCGCCGACCCATATACCGAGGGCTGCGGGGTTCAAACCCAGCCCGGGCCAAACTGCATCAAAAATTAGCCGGGCGCTGTGGCGGGCGCCTGTAGTCCCAGCTACTTGGGAGGCTGAGGCAAGAGAATCGCTTGAGCCCAAGAGCTGGAGGTTGCTGTGAGCTGTGACTCTATAGCACTCCACCGAGTGCGATAGAGTGAGACTCTGTCTCCACACACACACACACACAAAAGTAATTACCTCTCTGTCAGCTTTCGTAGGACAGGAGAGATTTCTAGCAATTATAGAATAACATGGTTCTCTAAACTCGTATTATCTTTGTCTTCTGTGGAATTCATGTCCAATTGTCTGCAAATTTATATAGAATCTGGTTATCCATGCCCTATATTTGCAGTCTCTCAAATCAAGGGTTTCTTTTTCTTTTAAGCCCAAATAGCTTAACTTGATCTTTTTTGTTATAAAATCCAGGTGTATTTATTTAATGGAGATGGATCTAATATGTTCCTAGTTAAAATTCATTTTAACAATCTTTTTTGGGGGGGCGGCGCCTGTGGCTCATCAAGTAGGGCACCAGCCCCATATACTGAAGGTGGCGAGTTCAAACTCGGCCTTGGCCAAACTGCAAAACAGAAAAATAGCCAGGCCTTGTGGTGGGCGCCAGTAGTTCCAACTACTCGGGAGGCTGAGGCAAGAGAATTGCCTAAGCCCAGTAGTTGGAGGTTGCTGTGAGCTGTGTGACGCCACGGCACTCTACTGAGGGTGATAAAGTGAGACTCTGTCTCTACCAAAAAAAAAAAAAGAATGAAAATGTCACACACACACAAATCTTTTTTTTTTTCTGTTTCTGAACTTCTCCATCTTTTTTTTGTTCTCATGTTGCTTTTCCTCACTATTTATGCGCGTTATTACCTTGCTATTCATACTTTTTTCTAGATCCTTTCTCACATATTCTCTTACCAGTAAGTTCACTTTTGGAGCATCTTTCAAAAATATTTTCTATTTAAAAAGTACATGATGTGAGTATGATTATACAACTCTGAATATACTAAAAACCACTCAATGTATAAATATACTCCCCAAATCCCACTTTAAATGGGTGAATATGGGTTATTTGACTTATGTCCCTGTGAAACTGTTTAAAATAAAAATGAATGTTCCACATATTTTAAATTCAAATAATATTAAAGAATATTAAACTAAAGAAATAAAAAGCCCTCACCTACCCTGGTCTTCTTGGTGTTTCCTAATTAGGTTTTAGAATATTCTTCTAGATGCTGTGATTGTATACACAAGCACAAATATGTGTTTATATACTTTTAAAATGTTAAACAAAGGGGTTATATTCACTGTTCTGCATCTTGCTTTTTAATTGTAACTCCCATCATAAGTACTCCACTCCATGGATATAGCACAATTTAATTAGCATGTACCATATTGAACATTCAACATGTATCTTTGCACCCTTATGCAAATATAGAAATAAGAAAATACCTTATAGAATATAGAAATATAGAAAATATAGAAATAAGAAAACTACCTTAGAATTACTGGGTTCAGAAGTGTGTACATTTAATATTTTAATAGATTGCCAAATTGCCCTCCAAAAAAGCTAGTGCCAATTTGTACTGCTGTTAGGTGAAGAGGAGAGCAACTAGTGTGCTGTCCCCTTGTCTGTACTTTGTCAACATGATAGGTTTAAATAATTTATATTTTAAAATCATGAGTGAGACTGGCTCAGTGCCTGTGGCTCAGTGGGCTAAGGCACCAGCCACATACACCTGAGCTGGCGGGTTCAATTCCAGCCCAGGCCCGCCAAACAACAATGATGGCTGCAACCAAAAAATGGCCGGGCGTTGTGACGGGCGCCTATAGTCCCAGCTACTTGGGAGGCGGAGGCAGGAGACTCGCTTGAGCCCAGGAATTGGAGGTTGCTGTAAGCTGTGATGCCACGACACTCTATCCAGAGTGATAGCTTGAGGCTCTGTCTCAAAAAAAAAAGAAAAATTATGAGTGAGATTGAGGTTTTATGGCCCATTTTTAATTTTTCTTTTTTTTGCATTTCTTTTTTTGGCCGGGGCTGGGTTTGAACCTGCCACCTCCAGCATATGGGGCCAGTGCCCTACTCCTTTGAGCCACAGGAGCCACCCTACCATTTTTAATTTCTTATGTACATTTTTCTTTTCTCTTTTCTTTTTTTTTGAGACAAAGTCTCAAGCCGTCACCCTGTGTAGAGTGCAATGGAGTCATAGCTCATGGCAACCTCCAACTCCTGGGCTCAGGAGACCCCACTTGCCTTTTCTATTTTTATCAGAGATGAATTCTTTTGCTCAGTCTGGTCTCGAACTTGTGAGCTCAAGCAATCCACCCATCTTGGCCTCCCAGAAAACTAGGATTATAGGCATGAGCTGCTGCACCCAGCCTACATTTTTCTTTAATTAAAAAAGAAGTCCACAACAATTATTTTAGAGATTTTGAGTGATATAGAAGATAACTAAAGTCACCTATAGTGTCACCGAGAAATTATAGCCATTTACAATTTTATTTCTCGTTTTCTTTCTATGAAATTTATCTTGTGTTTGTTTTTAGCAAATAATGAAGGTTGTTAAAGAAGTTTTTTCTTTTGTTTTTTAATTTTTTTTGAAACAGAGTCTCACTGTGTAGTCCTTGGTAGAGTACCGTGGCATCACAGCTCACAGCAACCTCAAACTCCTGGGCTTAAGCTATCCTCTTGTCTCAGCCTCCCGAGTAGCTGGGACTATTGTTGTCATTGTTGTTTGGCTGCCCAGGCCAGGTTCGAACCCACAGTGTATGTGGCTGGTGGCCTAGCCACTGAGCTACAGGCACCAAACCAAAGAAGCTTTTTTGTTTAATATATGTGGTTTACAAAATGAAGTTATAATTTTGTTACTTGGAGTGCTGCTTTGAGCTCTTTTAATCAAGGTGCTATATAAATATTCAGTGAACTGAGCTACCCACTGCCAAGCTTTTGGGATCAACTAGTGGAACAATCATTAGCATTCTTTCCTTGACACTGCCCTGACACTATCAGGTCTCAAGTTAGATGAGATTTCCTAGTAGCCAATAGGTCTCTTAATGGAGGAGCTGAAGCTCTATGATCCCTTAACAGCATTGAAAATAGAAAAATTCTCTATTTTTTTTTATTTTTTGAGACAGTGTCTCAAGTTGTCCCCCTGAGTACAGTTCTGTGGTGTCACAGCTCACAGCAACCTCAAACTCTTGGGCTTAAGCAATTTTCTCTTGCCTCAGCCTCCCAAGTAGCTGAGATTACAGGCGCCCACCACAATGCCCGGCTATTTTTTGGTTGTAGTTGTCATTGTTCTTTCGCGGGCCTAGGCTGGATTCGAACCCTCCAGCTCTCGTGTATGTGGCTGGCACCTTAGCCACTTGAGCTATAGGCGCCGAGCCAAATTCTCTACTTTAAAAAAGGAGCACAGGCTCGGCACCTGCGGCTCAACAGGTTAAGGCGCCAGCCACATACACCTGAGCTGGTGGGTTAGAATCCAGCCCGGCCCGCCAAACAACAATGACGGCTGCAACCAAAAAATGGCCGGGTGTTGTGGCAGGTGCCTATAGTCCTAGCTACTTGCAAGGCGGAGGCAAAAAACTCGCTTGAGCCCAGGAATTGGAGGTTGCTGTGAGTTGTGATGCCACGGCACTCTCTCCAGGGTGACAGCTTGAGGCTCTGTCTCAAAAAAAATAATAAAATTAAAAAGGAGCACATACACATTTACTTAAATACATTTTTATATATGTGTGTGTGTCTGTGTTATTTACATATTTATGCTTTGTGTCTGTGTGTATATGTACATACAGGGTGGACACAAATTTCCTATGTAATTTAAAATAGTTTAATGTAGTAAATTGCACACTAACTTTATGTCCACCTTATCTAATTATTATATACACATATACATATGTAAAACAGGATGAGATTGGTGAGCAAGGACAGAAATATGCAGAAAGTGGGTAAACACCTAGGGGAACCATAAAATAATTAGCACAAAGGGTCAGTCATTCAAAGATAGAAGCCTGATACGCTTCCTTATCTGATTCTCCTTTGACAGTCAGAGCATGGAATACAGGATGGGTTTCTGTTCATGTTCTTATTCCTTGTACCTATCAAGATAGATATTGTTGAACAATACATACTAGTTAAATAAAGAATAAATGAATGAAAATGAAAGAATGTGACCTGGAGTAAATTGCTTTGGACCCTAGTTTCTTTCTCTGATAACTTTTTTTTTTTTTTTTTTTGAGACAGAGCCTCAAGCTGTCACCCTGGGTAGAGAGCTGTGGCATCACATCTCACAGCAACCTCCAATTCCTGGGCTCAAGTGAGTCTCCTGCCTCCGTCTCCCAAGTAGCTGGGACTACAGGCGTCCACCACAACACCCAGCCATTTTTTGGTTGCAGCCACCATTGTTGTTTGGCAGGTCCAGGCTGGATTCGAACCCGTTAGCTCGAGTGTACGTGGCTGGCGCCTTAGCCCGTTGACCCACAGGCGCCGAGCCTCTCTGATAACTTTAAAGAATTTTTTTTTTTTTTGAGACAGAGTCTCAAGCTGTCTCCCTGGGTAGAGTGCTATGGTATCATAGCTCACAGCAAACTCCAACTTTTGGGCTCAAGTGATCCTCCTGCCTCCGCTTTTTTTTTTTTTTTTTTTTGAGACAGAGCCTCAAGCTGTCATCCTGGATAGAGGGCTGTGGCACCACAGCTCACAGCAACCTCCAATTCCTGGGCTCAAGCGAGTCTCTTGCCTCCGCCTCCCAAGTAGCTGGGACTATAGGCACCCGCCACAATGCCCAGCTATTTTTTGGTTGCAGCCATAATTGTTGTTTGGCGGGCCTGGGCTGGATTCGAACCCGCCAGCTCAGGTGTACGTGGCTGGCGCCTTAACCCGTTGAGCCACAGACGCTGAGCCTGCCTCCGCTTTTTGTTGTTGTTGTTGTTTGTTTTTTTTATTTTTAGTAGAGATGGGAGTCTTGTCTTTTGCTCAGGCTGGTCTTGAACTTGTGAGCTCAAGCAATCCACCTGCCTCAGCCACCCAGACTGCTAGGATTACAGACGTGAGCCACCAGTCCCGGCCAACTTTAAAGAGTTATTAAAGGGATCAAATCAGGTAATGTACAACGGTGGTTGGTGAGACTGGGAACTCTCTCCAAGAAGATTGTCTCCCCATTATTTTTATAAAACCAAATATGGTTCCCATTCAAGTGCCAGTCAAGGAAGTCCTATTATATGATAGCTACCCAAGTATCATTTTCTTGGCTAACCAGAGAGAAAAATAAAGCAAATATAATGTGGCTTTATAATTACAAGTAATCTTCCCAGTTTCTCTAGTGGATCCTACAAGGAAACTTATTTTGTCTTTTTTTTTTTTTTTTTTTTGAGACAGAGCCTCAAGCTGTCGCCCTGGGTAGAGTGTCATGGCATCACAGCTCACAGCAACCTCCAATTCCTGGGCTCAAGTGAGTCTCCTGCCTCCGCCTCCCAAGTAGCTGGGACTACAGGCGCCCGCCACAACGCCCGGCTATTTTGTTTTTGTTTGGGTTGTAGCCGTCATTGTTGGTTTGGCGGGCCCAGGCTGGATTTGAACCCGCCAGCTCAGGTGTACGTGGCTGGCGCCTTAGCCCACTGAGCCACAGGCGCCGAGCCTATTTTGTCATCTTATACAGAAAGAGGCAGTAATACTGTCAGAAAATTGATTAGAGAACAATTTAAGGGACACTAATTGTAATGAGAAAAGTTGATAATATGTCCTGAGGACTTTGATATCTTAGTCACTTCCTCTTTTCAGTATTCAAGAATATGTAATCTAATACTAGAACATCCATAAGGCTTAGGATAAAGTTTATAGAAAATAGATGTTCTCATGAATTTAGGACACTTAGGAATGCATTTGTGTGATTATTATTTAAAAACATAACTCAGAAAGTCACATAGTACACATGTGGAATAGTAGCTTTTCTCAGAATTCACCTTTGTACATTTTTATGAGGAACATCTATCCTTTTTAGCATATCTTGCATCAAATTTTCTGAGACAGTTCAAATTAGTGGTTACATTTTGAGGTTGTGATGAAATTTTAAAAGTCTATGTAAGATTTTGTGTATTACTCAACATAGATTCTATGATCTTTTAAGTTTGTTAAAGGGGGAAGCTAGTGTACTGTATAACCAGTTAAAATAAGAATACATATGAAATATAAAATAGCATCAGCTCATAGACATTAGAGAAGATATTTAGTTGTCGAGGGCCCAAAATTTAAATTTATTTTAAATAAATTTTTATAAAAACTTTATATAAGTGTAAACATTTCTCAGCTCCCTTTAATATAATAACATAAAAATAATTGACTGGCCATAAACTTTCCCTTTTTCACATCATCAGGGTAGAAGACAGGAAATAAAAATAATCACAAAGTTAAACCAAGTGTTCTGTTTTCATTATTCCAGCCAGAATAAAAAATAAAGGCAAGGCTGGGCACAGTAGTTCATGCCTGTAATCATAGCACTTTGCGAGGCCAAGATGGGAGGATTGCTTGAGGTCAAGGAGTTGAAGACCAGCCTTAGCAACATAGTGAGACCCTGTTTCTACAAAAAAATAGAAAAATTAGCCAGGCATGGTGGCATGCACTTGTAGTCCCAGCTACTTGGAAGAATGAGGCAGGAGGATCATTTGAGCACAGGAATTGGAGGTTGCTTTGAGCTATGATGATGCCACTGCCCTCATGCCCCAGCAACAAAGTGAGATATTGACTAATACACACACTCAAGTAAATAGATAAATAAAATAAAGGTAATTATAGCAAGTTTCTGAATCAAATTTGAAAGTTCTTTCCAAGTCAGTCTCATCTTTTTTTTTTTTTTTTTTTTTTTGACATAGTCTCACACTGTGGCCCTGGGTAAGGTACCTTAGTATCATAGCTCATGCAACCTCAAATTCCTGGGCTCTAGAGATACTTTTGCCGCAGCCTTCTGAGTAGCTGAGACTACAGGCACCCACCACAACACTCAGCTAGTTTTTCTATTTTTTTAGTAGAGATGAGGTCTTGCTTTTGCTCCGGCTGGTCTCAAACTCCACCCCGCACCTGCCTTGGCCTCCCAGAGTATTAGAATTACAGGCATGTGCCAACATACCCAGCTGCTATCAGTCACATCTTAATAGCAGAGCAGAGGGGCAGCGCCTGTGACTCAGTGGGTAGGGTGCTAGCCCCATAAACTGAGGGTGGCAGGTTCGAACCTGGTCCCAGCCAGCTAAAACAGCAGTGGCAACTGCAACAAAAAAAGCTGGCTGTTGTGGCGGATGCCTGTAGTCCCAGCTACTCAGGAGGCTGAGACAAGAGACTCACTTAAGCCCAAGAGTTGGAGGTTGCTGTGAGCTGTGATGCCACAGCACTCTACCGAGGGTGACAGAGTGAGACTCTGTCCCAAAAAAGAAAAAAAAAAATCAGAGCAGAAATGAAGGTTTTATTAAATTATGATGAAAAAGTAGCAAAGTTTACCAAGTTTTTTTTTTAACTTTTTGAGACAGAATCTGGCTGTATTGCCTGGGTAGAATGCAGTGGTTTCAGGCTCGGCGCCTGTGGCTCAATGGGCTAAGGTGCCAGCCACGTACACCTGAGCTGGCGGGTCAAATCCAGCCCGGGCCCGCCAAACAACAATGATGGCTGCAACCAAAAAATGGCTGGGCGTTGTGGCGGGCGCCTGTAGTCCCAGCTACTTGAGAGGCAGAGGCAGGAGACTCACTTGAGCCCAGTAATTTGAGGTTGCTGTGAGCTGTGATGCTACAGCACTCTATCCAGGGTGACAGCTTGAGGCTCAGTCTCAAAAAAACAAAAAAGAATGCTGTGGTGTCATCGTAGCTTGCTGCAATCTCAGACTCCTGAGCTCAAGCAATCCTCCTGCCTCTGCCTTCCAAGTAGCTGGAACTACAGCTTTGTGCCACCACATCCAGTTAATTTTTTTTTTAATAGAGACAGTGTCTCACTATGTTGCTCAGACTGGTCTCAACCTCCTGAGCTCAAGCAGTCCTCCTACCTTAGCCTCTTAAAAAGTGTTGGGATTGCAAGTTTGAGCCTGTTCTACTCTTTTTTGTTTTTTTTTCTTGAGGGGAGGGTTGTTGTTTTGTTTTTGTTTTTCTCTTGCCTCAGCCTCCCAAGTAGCTGGGACTACAAGCACCTGCCACAATGCCCGGTTATTTTTTGTTGCAGTTGTCATTGTTATTTAGCTGGCCTAGGCCAGGTTCAAACCCGCAAGCCTCAGTGTATGTGGCTGGTGTTGTAACCACTGTGCTATGGGCGCAGAGCCAAGCCTGTTCTACTTTTAAACATCTTTTATATATACTGTCTATTTTAATGTCCCCGAGCATGGTCAAATACAGAATGACAAGAAACAAGTTGAAATGCACACTTGATTCTCCAAGTTCTTTTGTCAAAAAATCAAGAGAGGGCGGCTTCTGTGGCTCATCGAGTAGGGCACCGGCCCCCTATACTGAAGGTCGCGGGTTTAAACCTGGCCTGGGCCAAACTGCAAAAACAGAAAAATAGCTGGGCGTTGTGGCGGGCACCTGTACTCCCAGCTTCTCTGGAGGCTGAGGCAGAAGAATTGCCTAAGCCCAGGAGTTGGAGGTTGCTGTGAGCTGTGTGACACCACAGCACTCCACTGAGGGTGATAAAATGAGACTCTGTCTCTACAAAAAAAAAAATCAAGAGAGATTTATAAAGTGATTACACAATATAGGACTTCCTCCTCACTGTAAGAAAAATTAAGTGATGCCAAACCTTAAAGGCTTTTTGCAAGTGCTTTGTATTGAAGGGTTTTAGTTGTTTTTCTAGGAACATGTTTAACCTATTATAACTGTTTCTCTTATTTATTTATTTATTTTTTGAGACAGAGTCTCACTCTGTCGCCCTCAGTAGAGTGCTGTAGCATCACAGCTCACAGCAACCTCCAGCTCTTGGGCTCAGGAGCAGCTGGGACCACAGGCATCCGCCACAACACCTGGCCATTTTTTTGTTACAGTTTGGCCGGGGCTGGGTTTGAACCCGCCACTGTCGGTATATGGGGGCGCCCTACTCACTGAGCCACAGGCGCCTCCCTGTAACTGTTTTTTAAATACTTTATAATGTTATCTCCAAGTGTGGGTTATTTTTTTTCCTTCAAGCCTGATGTCTTTCTAACCTCTTCAGGTTGAGTTAGCTGTGTTCCTGTTTGTAACACTCCTCCCTACTCTGTCATATCAACAGTCCCTTGGTCAACAACTCATTAAAATAATGCAAGTGCTGGCTGTAGATATTGTTAGATCACAGAGCCTGTGCAATAGTATTTTTTTTTTTTTAAATTCAGGGAACTTTATTGATGTTACATGACAAGGTAGGGCTCCCTAGGCCCCTCCCATTCTTTAGGGGGTCTGGTGTGGAAACTGTTGAGGGGAGATTCTCAGTGAGGTGGGGGACTCAGTAGGCAGGGGCACCCCAGCA
>CAUYON010119620.1:0-14185 GCA_963573935.1 Arctocebus calabarensis
ACTATGTGTGACCCTTTAAAAGCATGTCAAATAAGAATACTATCTTCCTGTAAAAAGGTTCAAGAATTGGGCAGTGCCTGTGGCTCAAAGTAGTAGTGCACTCGCCACTCGCCCCATATACCAGAGGTGGCAGGTTCAAACCCAGCCCCAGCAAAAGATTGCAAAAAAAAAAAAAAGGTTCAAGAACGTAAAACTTCTCTCAAAATAGTTTGTGCCAGCTCGGCGCCTGTGGCTCAGCGGGCTAAGGCGCCAGCCATGTAAACCTGAGCTAGCGGGTTCGAATCCAGCCTGAGCCCGCCAAACAACAATGACGGCTGCAACCAAAAAATAGCTGGGTGTTGTGGCGGGCACCTGTAGTCCCAGCTACTTGAGAGGCAGAGGCAGGAGACTCGCTTGAGCCCAGGAATTGGAGGTTGCTGTGAGCTGTGATGCCACGACACTCTACCCAGGGCGACAGCTTGAGGCTCTGTCTCAAAAATAAATAAATAAATAAAATAGTTTGTGCCATATGGGACTTGGAAGGCAGGGGGAGACATTTAGACTACAATATGTAATTAAAAGAAATTTAAGGGCAGTGCCTGTGGCTCAAAGGCACCAGGCGCCGGCCCCATATGCCTCAGGTGGCAGGTTCAAATCCAGCCCTGGCCAAAACCTGCAAACAAAAAAAAAAAAAAAAAGAAGAAGAAGAAAGAAAGAAAGAAATATTTAATAATGCTGCTTTTTATGGCTGGGCGCAGTGGCCTACACCTATAATCCCAGCACTTCAGAAGGCCAGGGAGGAGCTGCTTGAGCTCAGGAGTTCAAGACCAGCTTGAGCAATAGTTAGACCCTGTCTCTACTAAAAATAGAAAAACTAGCTGCTGTTGTGGTGGTGCCTATAGTCCTGGCTCCTCGGGAGGCTGAAACAGGAGGACCTGCTAAACCCCAAAGTTTGAGGTTCCTGTAAGCTATCATGCCACAGCACTCTACAAAGGATCAAGAGTAAGAATCTATCTCAAAAAATAAAATCTAAAAAAAATGCTAGGTGTTATTCATTAGTAACTGGCTACTTTAAAAGGATGGCTCTAAAGAGGAATCATTTGTTCCTGATTTAATTTTTATCAGCCCACACTTCTCCTGACCATCCCATTAGTCATCTTGACTTAACTGTGTTTGCCTCCTTAAAATATGGAGGGGATAAAAATTGATGGCTCATAAACACATATTAAAGAGTAATTTAAGATTTATAGAAAAGAACAAGGAGAAACAGAGTAATGCTCGTTGTAGGCAACGCTATCCTGCAGGTAAAATGAAATAATCTCTACTCACAGCATGCACATACGCACATTTGCAGAGAAAGGGGGAGAGAAAAGGGGATGGCAAACAACATAGAAAGCTGCTGTGAAACCCTCACAAAATAGTCCGATGTGTGTACACTTCTGCATACATTTATCTGTTTATAAAAAAGACATTTCCTATGTCCTATGTAGGCACTGCTATTTGAAAAATATTTAGAATTGTCAGTCCAGAATATAGAATATTCTATAAATTATGAATAAAAGAATAACTCCATTATAGGTAACATTCAAATAAGCATGCCCTCATATTCTCAAATACCAATCAAATTAAAAATAATATTTTAGTGACACAGTAAAATACCTGCTAATCAAGTGTTATCTGAATAAGCATAGAAATGGAGTTCATGATAGTAGTTCTAGCTGTGATGGAATTACAGACAGAAAAAGGTGATAATAATACCTGCTAATCATGTATTATCTGAATAAGCATAGAAATGGAGCTCATAATAGTAGTTCTAGCTCTGATGGAAATACAGAGAGAAAAAGGTGATAATAACAACGTTGAAAAAATAGACAATGATGAGAAGCCTAGACTCATCAGCCTTCATCTCCATAATATTTCCAAAGCAAATACTGCCTGCATACCTTGACTCAGGAGAACAAACAACATGTACCAAATGATGCAGTGACATGGAGAGAAATGAAAAAGAAAAAATGGATGCAAAGACACAAATCCAAAAATTATTTATTTTACTTCTATTTTCTGCTATGGTTCACAGGGTGACAAAAGGGCCTACATAGAAAATGAGTAGAAGGCATCTTTGAAAATTCACATTTTTAACTTGGTTAACATTTGTCTCTTCTTCCACAGTGCAAAGAATTAGGATAAATGACTAGCATTTTGTTAAAAAAATAGCTATATTAAACTGCAAGATAATTATTCATAATAAATAATAGATATGTCATTTTGAAATTCTTGATACTTTAGATGATTCAAGTTTCCATTAACCATTTCCAATTAAGGCTATGTTATAACTAGAAATGCAATAATTTACATACTTTTCATAAATGACATTTAAAATAGGTGATTTATTGAGCAGATTCTTGGAAATAAAGAAAAGACAAGTCACAGAGACTGATAGACAAGTGAATATGCTATAAAATCTTTTCTTTCACAATTATAAACAAAAATAAAGCATCTTTTCCAGGGTAATATTTCAAATGAACCCATGCTTCTTGCAGTTAGAAATAAATAAAAAATGAGATTACTAGGTACCATTATTGCAAAAAAAAAAATCAATAAATTGTCAACGTTTTCAGACTAAGCGAGTATGATAGCATCATAGCTGCATCCTCCAATATGAAAGGCAGTAAAAAACAAATGCACTTGGAGGCTATGACGGTTCATCGTAAGTAGCTAGTGATATTGATGAATCAGTATCCTGCATCTTGAGAACTGGACAATCCAATTAACTGAAGTTGAATCTTAGATTTCTCTCTCTCAATGTCTTTTAACATTGATTAGGCAATCAACTTTGTTTTAAAATGCAATGGCATCTCCTGGTAGTTTTAAGTGTTTTTGCGTCATCTGCCTGCCTATCAGATACCAGAAGACAGGCCTGAGAGCCAGTTCCTGCTATTTGGTAGTATATAATCCAAGAGGTCAATTTTTACTAGTAGCATAACTAAGACCGCAAAGTCATTATCAGAATTCAAGCGAGAAGCTACTCCTTTCAATATGTCACCATCCAATCTCAGAAATGGGTTCCAGATAGTTTTTCTCATCAGTCACTTGACACCTGATACATAATATCTGAAACAGCAGTCTTAGATTTTGTTATGAATGTGGTACAAAAATATATCCCACAAAAGCCTCTTCATGTTTGTAATATGTACAGGGCACAGTAGCAGAAAATCAGAGTATTAAAAAATAATTCCAGCTCTTGGAAAAACAGGAATTAGCTCATCTTTATATTCTGGAATTATTCTCTAGCTTCTTTTTGAGTACTTCTCGTTGTTTTTCAACTGCTTCCTCTCTCACCCAAATAAGCATGTTGCTCTAAGCCTCTGCATCTTTCTCCTCTCTAATATTGCAGATTTCCACCTGTGTTTTTGGAGTTTGTCAGAACAGTCTTTCAGCAAGTAGTCAGTCAAGCATCCGCTGAATACCTATTATTCTCCCAGCACCGGGAATTCTTCAGGTGACTGCCACATTAATTCAATGGCTAAAAGGAATAGGTTTCCAGGTACATGGCAAGAGCCTTCCTTTATACTTAGTATAATTCTAAATGTCAAGCTCCAGAAAATGTTTATTTTGAAATATGATGCCTGATATTTATCAATACAGAGTTTAAAATCATGGGACAAATGATATGTAATATACATCACTTTCATTAAGTTTATTTCTCAATACTTTTTGGCCTTTTGGCTAAGATTAAATATAGGAAATTCATTTCTAAAAGTTTCATGCAATTCTCCTTTTATATCATTCTTTTCTTTTTTAAAAACATGAATGTAGTTATCACATACTTTGGGGAAAGAAATAATAAATTATCATGCTACAGAAATTTCTTTAACCAGGAGCAAAGACTTAGAACCTAAAGAGTTTTATCAATTCAGAATATCTTACTGACCTTTACTGACCAAAGACTGTCTAGAAAATGTAAGCTTAAAGAGATTTCTAACAATGATTTCAAGTTATAGGGTCACTCATTTTTTCAGAAATACAGTAAAATTGGGGGTTGCTATTGTCAATGGCAATATGTACAATTTTATTTGTTCAAATTTTCAAACATCTGGAACCATCTGAGCTCATGATATCAAAAGATTACAAAATACAGTGACCAGTTAGAAATATGGTAATTAGTTCTACTTTCCTCTTGCTGAGTTTTATATGGCTATAAATGTTCCTTAAAACTACAACTTATAAAACTTTCCTCTCTGATGTCAGTCTAATAACATGGATGAATATGAGCCTAAGTTGTATGAGATAAATCATTATTTAAAGAATCAAACTATTAAATATTAGGTTTCTTATCTACCCAGATCATACATCTTATTTTAAAGATAATATGGTTACATTGTCAATTTTAAATGGAAAAAAATTAAAAGTATATATACTATGTGATCTCAATTTTATATAAAACTAAATCAAAATTTTGACATATTTCAAATTAAGTATAGATATACATCTATGAGTGACTTTTTATACCAACATCTTGCAAGTTATCTTTAATTATCATGAATCATTTTCAGAACCAGAAAAACACATGTCATTTAAGGGGAAATAAAACACCCTTTTGGGGGGGGGAGAAAATGGACTAATCTCAGTGAAACATGAACATGAAGGCACGGTCATGAATTCTTCAAATAAATATTACCCTAAAGACACAAACGGAAAAATATTACTCTGAAAAACTCACGGTTAAGACATTTGTGGGACAATATAATAAGAGATACCTAATGATGCCCATCCATCTTCAGTACCTGTAAATACACCAGAGGGACAAAGAAGGCATGATTAGAGGGTGACCCACTTAAAGGCAAGCCCAACTAACTCAAAAAGGCTTGGGACTTGGCCTGGATCACTAAGAGCTTCTAAAATACATTTCCATTTTCTACCATTTTAGAATCCCAATTTGGTTCCCAGGTCCACAAACCTTACTTTTCACCTTGCTACCTAGAAAAACCTTATCTTTATCTCACATGGTGCCAACCCCTACATCTGATTACTCAATAATCCATCAATTCCTTCTCAACCAGTCTCAATCATAAAATACCCTTGAATTCATATTGTTCCTGCAATCTGATTGTATTTTACAAAACTGGCATGTTTGCTATGTTACGTTTGTCTTCTTTCTGAAAACTTTTGTTTACATCAAAGGCTTGTATTGTAATTGATAGCATGTTGATGTCAACAAAATACCGAATAGATGTGTATATATATTTAGGAATGTGTATATATCTATATACCTGGAACCAAACATTAGCTAATACTGATAAATACTGATTTATTACAATTATTTTGTATATTTCTTCTCCAGAAACCTATTGAGAAAGAAATATCTTTTTCAAACTTATTGAGCATTACTGGACCTTACTGAACATCTTCCTAAGATGTTGTCATATTTTTTCCCTTAATAAATTGGAAATTTATACCTCTTGGGGCAAAACTATACACAACACTTCAGGGCAAGCTGAGAAGTGATGACATGGGTTCAAAAGGAGTTTAGGCGTATCTATTTCTCTATTAAGCACTGTTAGATTTCTATCACCTTGCAGAGAAAATTTCAGAAACATTACATGTAGTTTTTATTGATCTTTTTGGCCTTCAATTGCTTCAAATAGGGAGCAGTCTGAGGCTAATCAGTACCTTCAGGGACTGATATAAGAAATCTGTGCCTTGATGAGTCTTAATATCAGTGTCTTTAGAAACACCTTTATCAAATCATATAACATTTTAAAATTGTAAAGTAATAATATGTTTCATGGTCCCTTCTTTTAAATCTTGTAATTCTGTGAATCTACTGAATTAGCCTATCATATACTCTGGTAAAGGAGATTAAATATAATATATAATTTTCTGCATTTATTAAAGTTCTATACTTAAAAGCTAGAGTGATTTTCAATAGGCAGATGATGTTTATGCATCATTACTGAGTGAAAGAAACATGGCCCAAGATCAAACTAATTTAGCTATAATTTGGAGCAGATGTCTTTCAACTCTCAATGTAGTTAGTTAAGATATTAGAATTCAGCAGCTGAGAGTAAGGGTAAGGGACATGGTTGGCTTATTTGGCAGCTGTGTGACCTTTGGCAAGTTATTTGGCATCTCTCTACCTCATTTTCATCCTTTGTAGAATCTCACAATTTTATAAAGATTAAATGAGATAATCCAGCCAAGTCTTTGCCTGTTGCCTACAAATAGTCAATAAATCTTAGCTATATTACTCTCGATACTATTATTTTCCAGTAATATTATAAAGTTGGTTCAAACATCAGGTAATTGGTAGATACCATTTGCAACAAATACATCTGGAATATTTATTTTAACGTTACAAAGTCTATGGGTGTTTGTGGAATGGTAATTGCAGTGATTCCCAAGGCATGTTCCATAGGAACAACATGGTCAGTGGCTAAGTGGACACAACTGCATGATGCATGAAAATATAAATGATGTTTTTCAAAAATGTATTTATCAAAATGAGATAAATGAGGTTGAAATTCTGTATAGTGCCCTCCTATCTTGGAATCTAAACCTTCATATTAATATACAAAAGAATGAGAGCTCATAGGAGATGCCTGGTTTCTCTGCTTCTTTCAGCATCTGGACAATCCTTTCCCCCATAGAACTGCTAGTATCCTCTTGATTTACACGTTCTCAAGAATTTATTCTCTGAGATCCCAGCAGAAACCACACAATGTGAAAAATGAAGAGAGCCAAGTATAGAAAAGAAAGATGGAGTCATGGATCCAGGAAAGATTTCTATTTCTTCTGGGCCATTCCAAAGCAGTGAGCATGCCAGGTCGTGTGTGAACAGTAGCAGAGCACGGCCTGAGCAGCAGGGTGATGGCCTTGCTGGTGGGGGCTGTGCAGACTGGAGGCCACAGGCCTCGCTCCATGGACAGCCGATTGTTTCATTCACTACCATAGGCCTAAAGCAATAAGATCTTAGATTTGCATCCAGGGACAAACCATACAGTTCCATGGTTTTGGATACAGTCATCTAGGCAACAGTTTGAGAGTTCTGGCACATTATTCAAGGCCTGAGCTACTGTCTATTAATGCATATGAATCATCCAACTAGTGGCTGAGCATTGTGCTTCACAGCAACACTGTGAGGAGGGAATTCTTATACCCACTTTCATAAGAAGGAGATACAGTTAAAGATAGGTGAGGTCACACAGACGTTTACAGCTCTGGCAGGTGACAGATCATTCCCAGGTGCACATGATTTATGAGTATAGTTTTCATTACACATACATGAACATACACTTGTTCTTCCATAGTTTATAGAATTTTAGGAAGAGAGGATGATTATACTCACCAACCTCCCTTACTTAGAAGTAAGGTAGCTCTGGTTAAATTCTTTACTTTTTAAATAAAGATGTCAGCCACTTTCTTTTTGGACAAGTGTATCCTAACTATATTACCTTTCCGTGATAATAGAATTTTTGTCTTTGAAGCCCTCAACTTGAAAGATATGCTTCAATTTCTTTTTTGTTTGTTTGTTTTTTTTGTTTTGTTTTGCAGTTCAGCCGAGGCTGGGCTTGAACCCGCCACCTTCGGTATATGGGGCCGGCGCCCTACTCGCTGAGCCACAGGAGCTGCCCCATGCTTCAATTTCTAATCTTTGTTTTTCTGATGCTTATGAAAAAATTGTTCTGAGGAGACAGAAGAATCTCTGAGGTGTCTATAGTCCTATTTCTCTACATCAGCTATTGGAAAATTATAGCCCAATGAAGCAAATCTGACTCATCACCTGGTTCTTTGAATTAAGTTCTATGGGCACACAGCATACCCATTCATTTACACCTTATCTATGGCTGTGTTCATGCTACAAAGGCTGAGTTGACAGGTTGGGGTGAAGACTATCTGACCTGCAAAATAAAAAAATATTTACTGTGGCCCATACAGGAAAATGCTGCCAATTTCTCTGCTAGATAGTCTAAGTTTTTATCCTAGGAACAGCATCAGATGATCACAGTCCTATGTCCTTATAGACTATTATTTTCAGATGATCACTGTTTTATCTAAGTTCTTTTTACTGAGTTCTATGTTGCTGTCACTCACAGGCTCACATTAAACATAAATAGGGAATATTCCTGCAATAATTTTTATTGTGTGCACTGGAGAGTATCTTTGAGGATGTTGTTAGGGAGCACTCATCACAGTGCTCCCTATTAGAACAACATGTCTAAAAGCTGAAATACAAGTAAAACGAGACAAAATACCTTTTTGTTTCCTCCTGAGGAATTAGTAAGCATTAATAGCACGACCATGTAAAATCTTGTAATGCTTTATTTTCTTTTTCCTTTAGATGCTTAAAATAAATTAAAGATAATACTTCCAATATTCCAATTTACATTCCGCTCACGCTTCTATTTTCTAAATTTGCTCTTGGTTTTCTTCTAGTTTCCTAGTGTCATTTCCTTTTTTCTTATTTCTTTATTCATTTTATGTTTTTGCAATGTATACATTTTTAGGTACATCTTATTTTTTTTAAACTAAGATCAGATATAAAGAAATGAGAGTATCAGTTATATAAAAAAAAGACATGAAAGAAAAGACATTTGAACCTTTTGCCCCCATGACAAGAATCTATTCCTATTATTGTATCATGCACTGTCCCCAGGGTTCAGTTTAAACCTCTAGAAAATAAGAAAGAAAGAAAATACTTTGACCTCACAAAGACCTCAGCTGAAAAAATCTGCAGCTATCTACAGGGCTGTTCTTGGGAAGAGAGAGAACCACATTCCCTTAGTTAAGTTAGGACACCTCCTAAGGTATGCCTTCTCATCCTGATAATTTAAACAACTCTTACAGAGAGATCAAATGAGATTCACGACAGAGTATGTGCCCTAATGGCAGCTTTATATGGCAGCACAACCAGAGTAGAAGAGAGGCTGAAGCCAACAAATTATACTGATGATACTAAAATGAGAAATGAGTACGACGCATGCAGATGTTCAAGTCAGCTTTCTGTCTGATTGCCAAATAAAATTTGTGGTTCTGTGTTGACCATTCTGCCCAGATGCTTATTTTTTGAATAGTCCAGAGTGTTGAGAAAGAGGCTACCAAATGCCTTGGACAGACCAACAGGGAGGGATTGCTTTGCCTCTTGCTTACATCGGTAAACAGGTAGCGCTGAACCTCATCCTATGATCCTAACATGATATGCACATGCAATATTAGCTTTTCCATTTCCTAGAGAATTTTGTATGAAATAAGATTTTCTATCTTAACAAAAATTAAATTCATTCCAATTTGAAAATTAGTATTACAAATACAATTGATTCCCCCCACCTTCCGCTCCTACTTTTTCTGTATCATAATGGGAAGGTTAAATAATTATTAAAATAAATAGTTTAAACAAAATAATTTAAACCTAATCACCAATAAAAAAAAGCAGAGCTTTTATAATGACTACATTCTTCTGTAAATACTTCCAGAATGATCTGTACCAAATGTCTTCATAATTACCTATGGATGTGTTTGTCTATTTCCTCCTTAGTGTTCCTAAAATTATTTTTTCTGGCTGGGTGTGGTGGCTCCTGCCTGTTAATTCCAGCACTGCAGGAAGCCAAGGTGGGTGCATTGCCCGAGTTCATGAGTTCCAGACCAGCTTGAGCAAGAGTGAGATCCTGTCTGTACTAAATATAGAAAAACTATCCAGGCATAGTGGTGGGAGGCTACAGTCCCAGCTACTTAGGAGGCTGAAGCAAGAGGATTGCTCAAGCCCAAGAATTTGAAGTTGCTGTGAGCTATGATGCCAAGGCACTCTACCCAATGTGACAGTGTGACTCCGCTCAAAAAAAATAAAAAAATTTAAAAAAACTGCTTCATTCATAAATGAAACTAAGTAAATAAGATTAAATAATCTAGATCTTTAACTATTTTCTTTTAATCCATTCTTAAACATGGTTATATAACTACAATGATTACATATAGCTAGCATTCACTAAATAGAAAATGATCCAACTGACAAGTTACCACGTGTTTTGATGTTAGGAATAGCTTGCTCCACAGCTACCTCCTCATGAGTTATTAATACTTCCTTGTTCTCCACTAAATTTACTTAGGGTTCAAGTCCAGCTTTCTACCAGCTAGTCATCAAAAAAAAAAGTTCTGTCAGGACTATTTTTGCAACTAAGTTTTTAGGGTTTTTCATAAGGAAACTTTCATAAAAGTTAAAACATCCTAAATTCAAACTATTTTTAAATAATAAAACATGTTACCACATGAGTTACAAAACAATGTCACATTAATCAACATTACACAATCAGCTTGGAAGCATGCAGTTCCCAGGATAGTCTAATATGACCTCAAGAAAGATCTCTTCATAATAAAAATAAAATGTGCCAACAAAATCTATCTGTAAACCAGAAAGTACAAGAAGTGCAGGAGCTACTGTACAACACAGCCAGAGGGGCTCGGTGCAAACTGCTGAAGCTCCCCAGGTGGAGTAATTAGGACACACGGTATCGCTAACATAGTCTTTACGTAACCTCCCTTTTGTTATGAATAGTCAAAAGGAAATGCATCCGTGCCAGAAACAAAACAATAACACTTTTGCCTGGAAAATTGATATAAACCTAGTAAGAATTTCATTACTGATCTCAAGGAGCTGAACATGTTTTGAAAAGTTATTTAGGGGAAATATGTAGCTATCCTTCTATCTATAATAGGAAATAATTTTTGGTACAAAATAAAATTTGATATATAATAAAGTTATTTTCAGAAATATATTTTTCTCTGGATTTGGGATATTCAAAAGATAAGCCCACCAAAACATCGACATCATTCAAAATAAGAAGGCAAGGAACTATAGTTTTTAATTTCTAATCTCATCAATATAAGCTAAAACTTTGTTTCATAATTTAACATTTCTGAAATCAGAGTAGGTCTTAAAGCGAAGGTATGCCATAAGAATAAACACCCTGAAACTGAGCATAGTTACTGCTACCATCTTCTTATAGCTCTCCTTGCTTCTACGACATATTTTTCCTACAATCTATTTTCAATCTATCGACCAGAATCACATCCTCCAGAAAACAAGTCAAGTCATGTAAAACTCCTGCTACGAAGACTCCGCTGACTCTCTCACTCAGAAGTAAGCCAGCATCCCTTAATGATTTACAAGGTGCCACAGAGTCAGTCCCTCTCTGATCTCACAGCTGCCTACTTCATTTACTTAGCTCTAGCCACACTTGAGGTTTCTTGCCTCAGGCCTTTGCACTTGTTCCCTCTGCTCTTCCCCCTTCTGTCTGAATAATGTACTTCCTCTCCTATGAAGTCCCAGCCACATGTCAGCGACACTGCAAAGCCTCACCTGACCACACTGAAAATTGTGAACCCTCAGTACTTTCTGTTCCACTTCCTTCCTTTGTTTTGTTCCATGGCACCTACCACTACTATAGTAAGTGATTTATTTATTCTTTTTGTGCATAAGTGGCTCTCTTTCCACACGTTAATGTAAAAATCTATGAAGACAATGAACTTGTTGTGTGTTGTACACTGCTGCATTCATTGCATGGCCTAAAATAGTGCCTGGCAGAACTCTGTCAATATGAATCCCTTCTTAAGTGAATGGGCGGCTGGATCGTAAATATGATCACTCTCCCACCAATGTTCTCGTTCTGCTATTCATTAACATGTTGAGGTAGACAGAGCCAAGGACAGTCGTAAAGCACATCACCAAAAAAACACCCCTCTCCCCCGCTTCATCTACATGGTATAATCAACACCTGTTTTGGATGCATTTCCCAAGCATAAATCACTCCGGCTTTCCTAGGGTAACTCATCAGCTCCATGAGTTTTTATCAAAGTAAGACTTTTATTTATCTTAGGACAAAGTCAAAGTATTTATCCACTTCTGAACTGATGCCTGTGAGTTTATCTCAAGATGATATTATAGATACCTACCTATATTACATTCAGTGGTTAATTAAAATGTGCTACAATAATAAATATGTTTTCTTCCAAAGAATAACAAAAAAATCATAAACTTTTAAAGGGTACCGATTTTCTCCAGTGTTTTCAACTCTTCATGTTATCCATCTATTGCTAACAGAAGCCACTAACTATTAAATAATGTTAGCTGGTGTCCCTGTTACTCCCCACCAGCATTGTATGAGAGCGATTCCGATAGAATCTTAAATCATTAAACACAGTCAAGAAGTACAGATTATTTGTTACTAAAACTCAAAAGATCATTCCATCTATTGGTCACACAACATGTCTGGCGTAACATATTTCTCCTCATATTGGCACAATGTGGTGGGAGATAATCCCGTGCCAATTGCATCTGAATTCCATTTCTACACTATGCCACCTGGAGGATCTTGGGCAAGTTACTCGACTTCCATCTGCTATAGTGTCACTGTTTACATAATATAGATAAAAAACCAATATCTTCCTCATGAAGCTACAGAGAGTACCAAGTGTCATAACAAATACAAAAGGTGTAATAAGTGTTTGCTGTTATTGTTACTTGTGTGTAAGTAAAAAGAAAATAGCACTATTATGTTTTCTGTCCTCATGAACTCCCTTTTGCAACCTGATGACTTGCCGGGCACAGTGGCTCACACCTGTAACCCTAACACTCTGGGAGTCCAAGGCAGGTGGATCACTTGCACTTAGGAGATTGAGACAAGCCTGAACAAGAGTAAGACCCTGTCTCTAAAATGATAAAATAATAAAGAAATACCGTCATAATAAAATAATCATAACAAATGCTGTGCTGCATATGAGTCACTCAAAATATGATTTAGTTTACTCTTATTAAATATTTGATTGCCACTTACAACACCAGAGAGGTTTGACTATGAGGCCTGAAATCCCTCTTTTAATAAAGTGTCAGTCAACATAGGGATACAAAAGTCTCTCCGGAAGTCAGAGATGCAGTCGTATTATGCGTGCCTCTTTCCCTGTCCGATTCTTTTGGGCACACTCTACTCTGGACTACAGTCTGGCTGATGATCTCCTGTCAGCCGTAATGCCATGAAGCCCAGTGGCATATGCCTTGTCCCTGCTGGGTCACCATTGCCGTCAGTGAAAATGCTCATGCTGACACTTTCCTCTTCTAACCAACCCTGGGCCCCAGGGACTCAGAGACCCTCAAACTACTGAAGTGCAGATAGCTACCAAGTAGGTCAGACAAACACTGCTGTCAACCCTTCCTGTGCCCAGAAAAGCTCTGAGAGGCAAACATTTGCCACTGTGCTGTGATTAAGTAGGTTTATACTTGCACCCACACTCAGAAGATGTGAAAGTTTTTCTTGCTCAAACACAACCATGTTTTTCACTGTACCTAATGCCACGCATCAGCGATGCCCTCCTCCACTGTGGAACAGTCAGTCTTCACCGTACCTAATGCCATGCATCGGCGATGCCCTCTTCCACTACGGAGCAGTCAGTCTTCACCGTACCTAATGCCACACATGGGCGATGCCCTCCTCCACTATGGAACAGTCAGTCTTCACCGTACCTAATGCCATGCATGGGCGATGCCCTCCTCCACTGTGGAACAGTCAATCCTTACACTGGCTTTTCCCCTGTCTGTAACCTTGCACTTTTCGTAGTACCTTACAATTGGAGTCCAGCAGACATAGCTCCACCCATCCAAACCCCAGCGTAGACCGAGCTCATGTCTCCTCCACTGTCAGAAGTGTCTTGGTCTCCACACAAATCGTGGAGTGTAAATGGATTTTGAAGAGAAGAGGCTGTCTCACCCTACTTGCTAGCTCCATGTGCCACAGCTCAGGAGAAGCGGGACACCCTGTGGCATAAACATAATACAGCGACCTCCCTTGCCTATTGTAGATCAACACTGTGTAACAATTACAAGACTGAATACTGCTAAGAAGAAATAATCACATTTACAGCAAAATTACTTTCTCGGGTTGATCATTAGTGTAAGCATTATATTTATTCATGGATCTCAAAAACTGTATTTTCTTCCCTTCATTTCAGATGCTTTTTAAAAATTCAATTTAATTTTACTTTTTTAACATTAACCTAATACATGAATATGGATAATATGTTCATATGTGGGTATATATGTCATGTGGATACATATATGTGAACTATGGAAATTCAGAAAATAAAATCCAAAAATAAAAATGCAAATTATCTATAATCTACCAATACATTTATAATCACAGGAAAAGACATCCTATTCTTAACT
>CAUYON010119621.1:0-29108 GCA_963573935.1 Arctocebus calabarensis
CGCCTGTGGTCCCAGCTACTTGGGAGGCGGAGGCAAGAGACTCGCTTGAGCCCAGGAATTGGAGGTTGCTGTGAGCTATGATGCCACAGCACTCTATCCAGGGTGACAGCTTGAGGCTCTGTCTCAAAAAAAAAAAAAAAATAAAATAAAAACAAAAGTAAGAGAGAGAGAGAGGTCCATACTGTTCCCTGGGGCTGTAGGGAGCCCTGGGAAGAGCATCTCTCCCCTGCCGCCTGTCTTTGCTTTTGTGCAGGGCCAGCTCCTCTTTCTGAGACACGGGGAGGGAGAACCAGTGTGGGACATGTAGCTGCTCCATGCGGCTCACGTGTGCTGCAGCCCTGCACAGCTTCTTACCCTGTGTCCAGTGTCACCATCGGACAGATTAGGAAACCGAAGTTCAGAGAGGCACAGTAACTTCCTCGGGGCCACACGGCCATGAGGTTCGAAGCCGTCCTGATTCCTTGGTTGATAGGCTTCCCCTGAGCTGCCCAGCTGGCACATCCCCTCTGCTGCGGCTCTATGAGTGTGGTTTGGTACAGAGAAGGATCCCCACGGTCCTGAACAAGAAGGCAGGACTCTGTGTCCTGTGCTCGGGATGGGTCATCCCTGTCCATCCATCGCCCTTCAGGGCTGTCTTCACCTGGCTGGCCCGTGATGTACCCAAGGGAAAGCTGATGTGCCATGCTGTGCCCCAGGCCCTGTCCAGGAGGCAGGGGCCTCCCAGCCCCACCAGGCTTGACTTGGAGAGCACTCCACACCTCTCAGGACCCAGCTCCTTACCTGTGGAGCCATTCAGATCCCAGTCCCTGACCCCTGCTCCCTCCTTTGGCCACCACAGCAGCTGGTGTGTCTTACTGGACATACTGGGCAGGAGTTGTAGATCTGTGTCCGGCAGATCTGGAGTCTCTAACCTCGAGCATGCAGCAGCCCAGATTAGGGCCTGATGGAGGGAGGAGGGCTAAGAGGTTCCATTCCCGAGCCCTCTGGTTAGGCTTTTCCTGCCAGGGCTTGGAGCGTGGAGCAGGTGTCCCTCGTTGCCCTGGAGGCCGCACAACCTTGGCTCTGTGGTTTCCCTGCCGGCCTTGCAGCAAGCCGAGCACACGTCTTCTTTCAGTTTTGATCTCTGATGTAGCGGGGACAGGAATGGGTGTCCACCTGCTCATCCTGTCCTCCTGTGTCCTGGGTAGGTTCAACCCAACTGTCCTTTGGTCCCTGCCAGTGAACTTGAGGCTTTGGGGACTCTATGGCCTCTCAGGGGCTTGGTGCACTCAGGTTACAAGTCTTCTCTGTGGACACAGAGAGGGTAGGGAGGTAAGCTTGGACAGGGGCTAGGCACCCCGTTGCCTGGGGTGCTGCAGGAGGGATTTACACATGGTGGCTCATTAGGACAGTGTGTGCTAACGAGGGCGGACACAGGAATGGGGCTCCTGCCCCACACGCGAGGGGCTTCCCATCTGGAGAACTGGTCCACCCAGGGTTTGCTGCAGGAGCCCCCTAGCAGGTGGCCTGGCCTAGAGCCTGGCCCTTGCCCTCTGCATGCATGAGGGGCCTGGCCCTGTGTGGTGAAGACACTGCCCTTGTCCAGGCCTGAGGAGAGAGATCTTCTCTCCATCAGCTGTGCTGGCTGCACACCCCCAGCCAGCAGCACCTTGCAGCCCAGGGCACGGCACCCTGATTGTGCGTGGGCTGCTCCGGATCAGGGGGCCTGGCACCAGGTCCTGAGTCCCTCTGTGAGCTTTTCCTGCCTGGTTGTCGTGAGCCCTGTCGGTTGTTTTTCCTTAGGCTCCAGTTCTGCAGTGTCTGCCCCTCCCAGGTAGTAGGAGGAGACTTTTCCTTCACGTCACCACCTGCTTTTTCCAGTTGCCCTTTGCCTCTGGCTTCCTCCTGCCTGAGCGCCCTGACCGAATCTCTTGCCCTTTCACAGAACAGCACGTGTGGCTCCGCGGCTCGGGTTGTTATAAATAGCCTGGTCCCTGCTGGCCCTTTGCTCTCTCCCTCCTCACCCTCTGATGCGAAATTGACTGGTTTCCAGGTCGTGGCTGTCTAATGCCACCAGCACCATTCAGGACCCTAGAAGGTTCTTAGTCTGGGGAGAAGAGACACGCCCTCATCCTGCCTTCTCCCCACCCCAGCCCATTCCCTGGCGGCCCCACCCTTTAGAACTAGGGGAGGGACTGGGCGCCATCCTGCCTGTGCGATTTTTCCTCCCAGCTGTCCAAACCATGTGTGTGAGACAAAACCCAGCCTTCCACTGGCGAGCACCAGCCTCTTGTGCTGGGTGGGGCCCTCACTGGCTCTCTGGAGCTCACAGCAGCAAGATTGTTCCCCAAACATGAGCGAGGTGCTCATGGCTGTTGCTGCCAGAGAGACCTGCTGTTTCCTTCACCTTGCCTGGCGTGGAAGAGGGGCGGTGTCCAGGCGCCTGTAAGGGCAAGCGAGGGCCACTTCCCCAAGATACTACCATCCACACTAGGCAGAGGGGGTATCCCGGGCCCTCGCCATGTCTGTGCACCATGAGCAGGGATCCTAAAGGAGCCCTCAGAGCTCCGCAAAGATCTGGCCAAGGCTGGCACCAGGTCTTTCAGATCCACTCATTGATTTGTTTATTAAATGAATCTTGTTGTGTACTCAGGTGTTCCAGGCACTGTGCTGGGCACAGGAAGTTTCCAGTCCAGGTACAGCCACGCCCTGAGGAAAAGAGTGTGCGTGGGACCTGGGTGTCCTTCCCTTCTTCCCTGGACCTGCTCTGTCTCAGCCCAGGTCTTTTTTTTTTTTTTTTTCTTTTTTAAGAGAGTCTCATTCTGTCACACTCCATAGCGTGCCGTGGCGTCACACAGCTCACAGCCACTTCCAACTCCTGATCTTAAAAGATTCTCTTGGCTCAACCTCCCAAGTAGCTGGGACTGCAGGTGCCCACCACAACGCCCGGCTATTTTTGTTTTTTGCAGTTTGGCCAGGGCTGGGTTTGAACCCACCACCCTCAGTATATGGGGCCGGCACCCTACCCACTGAGCCACAGCCCCGGTCTTTTATTTCTCTCTCTTTTTTTATTTTTGGAGACATAGTCTCACTGGGGAGCCTCCTGTGGTGTCATAAACTCTAAAACTCCTAGGCTTAAGTGATGCTCCTGCCTTAGCCTCCCGAGTAGCTGGGACTACAGGCACCCACCACCACGCCTGGCTATTTTTTAGAGAACGTTCTCTTGTTTAAGCTGGTCTCGAACACGTGATCTCAAGCAATCTGCCCAGCTCTGCCTCCCAGAGTGCTAGGATTGCAGGTGTGAGCCTCTGCACCAGGCCCTCGGCACAGGTCTTGGCTAGCCCTGCATGCTCACAGCTTGCGCACATACTCAGGTGCATGCACACACTTAGAAGATTCTTAGTGCAATGAGAAGTGGCCCAGAAAGGCTTTCTAGATGGTCCTAGTGGGCAGGCAAGGGTGTGATATAAGCCCCAGGAGGGAGGGCAGAGGGATTGGGCTCCCCTCCCCAGTTTATACACAGGCAGTCAAGGCTCAAAGCCAGAGGACATTTGCCCAAGACCAAGGGCAGACCCTGGGTCCTCTGTGGGACCTGCCATTTGTACCATGACATGGGCCTGGGGAGTGGAGGTTTACAGACACAGAAGGGCCTTTCTGGGTTCCTGAGTCCAAATTCTGCAGAGACACCAAGAGGCCTGCCTGGGTCAGATCCTTCCTCCCACCCAGCAGTTTTCACGTGTGTGATTTGGCCCGTGGAGGACGTGGGGTCACTCCTGGGGGAAGAGAGCATTACTCACATATGGTAGGTAGAGGCCAGCATCCCATGAGGCACAGGACAGGACAGGGAGCCTGCCCCAGTCAGTGATTTTCCTCGAGAGGTTGGGGAAAGTAAGTGGTGTCAAGGGCCAGGGCTCCAGCTCCACACCTGTTGCCCAGCCCCAGGGAGTGGGGGAGTGGGCAGCACTGCCACGTCATCTTTGGTGGGTGCAGAGCTCCTCCCCACACTGGCACTGCCCTCTGACCACAGGCGGGGCCCACGGGCACAGGGCACGCAGAGGGAGCCCAGAGGCCTTGCTGGGAACAGGGCCAATCCCTGACTCTGCTGGTGGCCGGGGCGGAAGGAGGGGAGTGGCGGGAGTTCTTACTGCCTTTGTCCTCATCATCTGTATTGGTTTGCTGGGGCTGCTGGGGCAAAGCACTGGGGAAATTTATTTTCTCACTGTCCTGAGGGCCCGAAGTCTAAGATCAGGGTGTCAGCAGGTTGTCTCTGGGGCTGTCTTCTCTGAGTCTATGTCCTGAGGTTTCCCTAATGACTTTATTCTAACTTCGTCACCTCTTTAAAGTCTGGGTCTCCAAATACGGCAACTTTCTGAGGTACTGGGGCTTCGGGCTTCAACTGACAGATTGGGGGGGATATAACCCCACCCATAGTATCGTCATAAGTAGGATTAGAAGGAGGTCTCCCAGGAATGGGCACTCTGTCCCTTGTCACACCGGCAGTGTCTCAGCTCTGTCTTCTAGTGGCACAGGCAATGGAGCCTCACCAGGATGTCAATGGGAGGGGGGACTTGGTCCTAGCCCACCTGTAAAAGGGTCTCTGCCAATACAGCCAGGGGTTTAGAGTGTGGGGTCAGGGGACAAAGGCTGTGAGCACCAAGCCTGAGGTTGCCCTTGGACAGGTGGTAGTCACTGGGAGAGAGGGTGTGGAGGGGCGGTGCTGCCCAGCCCCGGGCCCCAGCAGTCCAAGGGTCAGGTGGTAACAACAGCAGAGACTGTGGGCAAGGAGGACGCCAGGTGAGCAGTCGGGACGGGAGCCGGGGTGGCCGTGAGCTGGGCTCCAGTGTCCCTTTGGGTCAGGTCAGAGTCTTGTTTTTCTTACTCGACTGGGCCAGGGTAGCCGCACCGGGGTAGCTGCTCCTCGGCCACAGGCAGGAGGTGTGGGAAAGGCTTGCCCAGCCGGCTCGGCACCAGACTTCCCATCTCCTAGTGTGTTGAGACCAGGGGTGGCCCTTGGCTTTATTGAATGTGCCCCACCCGAGAATTTGCAAGGGACCATGAGCAAGTGGCTGAGGGTGTTTCAAGACCACCCCTTCCTCTGTCTCCCTTTTAATTCCATATGGAGCCTTCTGGAGGGACTTGTCCAGGAGTGGACAGGCAGACCTTCCTCTCTGAGAGGGGTACACATGAGCGTCCCTCTCCACCTCTCCACCTCCATCCCTCTGTCTCTCCATCCCTCCATCCTTCTACCCCGATCTGACTTCTGTCTGTTTCTCCGGCAGAGTGAACTGGACTTGGAAAAGGGCCTGGAGATGAGAAAATGGGTCCTGTCTGGAATCTTGGCTAGCGAGGAAACTTACCTGAGCCACCTGGAGGCGCTGCTGTTGGTGAGGAAGATGGGGGGCCTAAGCGGGGGTTGGGGGTAAAGTTCCCAGGGATGGGGGAATCTCACCAGTCTGAGGGGGACCATCGGAGCCTGGGGGCAGCTCACCCTCCCTGGGGTCGATACTGTTGGTAAACTCAGTTACCACACCAAGCTGGTTTTTAATTTTCTTTTTTTAATGGGATTGAAAAATAAAAGAATGACCAGGCATCGTGGCTCAGGCCTGTAATCCTACACTCTGGGAGGCCAAGGAGGAAGGCTCCATTGAGCTGAGGAGTTTGAGACCAGCCTGAGCAAGAGTGAGACCCCCATCTCTACTTAAAAATAGAAAAACTAGCTGGGCGTTGCTGCAGATGCCTATAGTCCCAGCTACTCAGGAGTCTTAGGTAGGAGGATCGCTTGTGCCCCAGAGTTTAAGGTTGCTGTGAGCTAGTGACGCCATGGCACTCTACCCAAAGCGACAGAGAGAGACTCTAAAAGAAAGAAAACAGGCTCAGGGCCTGTGGCTCAAGCGGCTAAGGTGTTAGCCACATATACCTGAGTTGGCGGGTTGGAATACAGCCCAGGCCTGCCAAACAATGACAGCTGCAACCAAAAAATAGCCGGGCATTTTGGCAGGCACCTGTAGTCCCAGTTACTTGGGAGGCTGAGGCAGGCGACTCGCTTGAGCCCAGGAGTTGGAGGTTGCTGTGAGCTGTGTAACGCCACGGCACTCTACCCAGGGCGACAGCTTGAGGCTCTGTCTCAAAACAAAATTAATAATAATAAAATAAATAAATAAAGGAAAACAAATAGGATTATGTGTGTCACATAACCCCCAAATTTTTGATGGTATTGCTGTACACTGATGGGTGGCAGGCCCTCTGACCTGTGTCCTCTTCCAGCCCATGAAGCCTTTGAAAGCCGCTGCCACCACCTCTCAGCCGGTGCTGACCAGTCAGCAGATCGAGACCATCTTCTTCAAAGTGCCTGAGCTCTACGAGATCCACAAGGAGTTCTACGATGGGCTCTTCCCCCGAGTACAGCAGTGGAGCCACCAGCAGCGGGTGGGCGACCTCTTTCAGAAGCTGGTGAGTGGCTGGGAGCAGGAGTGGAGCCTTCTCTTGGGTTTGGGGTGTGCTGAGGGCTGGCGGCTGAGCAGGGACCAGGCATGCCGCTCTGCCTGCAGGCGTGTGCTGCCAAGGAGACCCCGAGATGACGATGGTCTTGAGTCAGAACCGGCTGTGTTTTGGTGCCCACGATGCTGAAGTGCAGGTTGTGAGGAGGGAGAGATGGAGGGAATTTGCCCACCCAGCTTCGAGATCAGCGAGTGGAGCTTCTCGCCTTTCCTCCCTCCCTGACACCCGCCGTGTCCCTGAGTCTCCCACCTCCATTGAGTTTTACTCAGGATCCCAGACTCCAGACAGGTGCACCTGCCCACTTAAGGACACTGCGGATCAAAATGATGCCACTGCCCAGAATAGCAGTACTCAGACAAGGGGCAGAGAAGACGAGCATTGGCTAGAGAGGGAAGCACAGTGGGAATAGAGAAGGGTTGGTTTTCCTTTGTTTCATTTTTGCAGTTATTTGAATTAAAAGCCCTTGAATCACTAGTTTTTTTGTTTGTTTGTTTTTCTTTTTTAAAGGGACCGGGTCTCACTTTATCGCCCTCTGTAGAGTACGGTGGAGTCACTGCTCACAGAAACCTCCAACTCCTGGGCTTAGGCAATTCTCTGGCCTCAGCCTCCCGAGTAGCTGGGACCACAGGCACCCGCCACAGTGCCCAGCTATTTTTTGATGCAGTTCGCCTAGGGCCAGGTTTGAACCCGCCACCCTCAGTATATGGGGCCAGTGCCCTACCCACTGAGCCACAGGCCCCGCCCGAGATTTTTTTTTTTAAGCTGGGTCTCTGTTGTCTGTGCTAGAGTACAGTGGTGTCACCATAGCCCCTAGCAACCCCAAACTCCTGGGCTCAAGCAATGCTCCTTCCTCAGCCTCTCGAGTAGCCAGGACGACAGGTGTGCACCACCACACCTGGCTAACTTTTCTATTTTTTGTAGAGATTAGTTTTCTCACTTGCTCACAGTGGTTTCAAATGCCTGTCTTCCAGTGATCCTCCCAGCTTGGGAGATTTTTTTTTTTCTGAGACACAATTTCACTATGTCGTCCTTGGTAGAGTACTTTGGCGTCACAGTTCACAGCAAACTCAAACTCTTGGGCTGAAGCGATTCTCTTGCCTCAGCCTTCCAAGTAGCTGGGACTACAGGCACCTGCCACAGCACCCGGCTATTTCTTTTGTTGCAGATTGTCATTGTTGTTTAGCAGACCTGGACCAGGTTTGAACTGCCAGCCTTGGTGCATGTGGCTGGCACCATAACCACTGAGCTACGGGCACTGCCAGGAGAATTTTTTTTTAAAAGATGGTATAAGGAGGGGAGACTTGGGCAATAAAAATCAAAATAGTGGGAAAACTGCCCTTAGGTACTGAGAGGGTCCTGGCAGAGAGAAATGGTAAAAACAGGGCATCCGTGTGTTGGTGGCTCCAGCACGTTTTAATGCTAGGGACTTTCACCGTGACACACAGCTGTGCTGACTGGCCCTGGCCTTGGCTTGGGCTTGGGTCTAAGTGTTCTGCTCCAAGGTGTGGTTTTCCTGTAGGCTGCCCCTCCCTGCGCCAACCTGGGCTGCAGACCCGTTGGACTTAAGGCAGAGCTGAGGCAGGAGAAATGCATAAAGCCCTTACTTTGTTCAGATTTTTGCCCACTGGGGCTCCTTTCCCCATAGCCCGGAAGCAGGAGGCTGTATTTAGATGTAGGTGTCGTCTCCCCCGCCCCCCACCCATCTTTGAAGCCCCACCCATTTCTTCCCCTTAGGTATCAGCAGTTTTTTGTTTTTGTTTTGCAGTTTTTGGCTGGGGCTGGGTTTGAACCCGCCACCTCCGGCATAGGGGGCTGGCGCCCTACTCCTTTGAGCTGCAGTTGCTGCCCACGTATCAACAGTTTAAACCAGTGGAGTTGGCTCAGCCTGCAGCCCTCCTAGGAAGCAGAGAAGCCAGTTGTTGGGGTGGGGCGACGACTAGATCCAGAGCTCTTCCCCAAATCACATTCTGAAATCTCTCGAAAACTTTTTTTTTTTTTTTTCCATTTTAATAGTCTGATGAACACTGGAATTTAAGTTTGGAAAGCTTCCTCTGGTTTCTCTGGTGTCCTTGGGCTACCTTTGTACGTCCGATGTGGCAGCAGGAAGATTGGGGAGAGAGGCAGGGAAGTGGTGTCCAAGTCACCGCATGTCCAGTGCTCACGCATGCACACTCCAGGCTGAGCGCCGAGGACTCCCCAAGACAGATGGGCTCGGTGTCTGCCCTCCAAGCAGCTCAGTGGGGCTGGCGCCGCGGGGCTTCTGCATCCTCCCCAGCTTGGGGGAGTTTAGGACCAAAGGAGGTCGCAGCGCCCTGCCTGGCTTCCGCGCCTCTTCCCAAGCTAGGGAACTCTGAACTCTGTCCGGTGGCACAGAGAGCCTGACCCAGATCAGCCTTTATCACCCACCCCTTCCTGCTCCAGGGTTTGTTTCTGGCTGAAATTTTATCAGCTCAAGTTTGGTGGTGGTGGTGGTGGTTGCTGTTGTTCCCTAATCATTTCAGACTTGCGAGTTACAAGAATAGTATAGAGAACTCAGGAACACTGGCTGTAACATTTTGCCACACTTGCTCTATTTTTTTATGCACATATATACACACACCTTTCCCCCCCGCTGAGTACTTCATTGTGTGTTTGGTAAGAACAGGGCATTCTCTCATGTAATGCACAGTAAATTTATCAAATTCAGGAACTTTCACGTTGATGGGACGCTACCAAGTCTCACTGAGTCTGTATAAATTGCCCCCACGCCAAGGCTGGGCTCTTTATAGCTGTTTGTATTCTCTGATTCAGTTTCTGGTCCAGGATCATGTTAGAGCCCAGGTCGTCGTCCTGTCTCTTTCATCACCTTCACTCTGCAGCAGTCCCTGAGGCTTTGGTTACCTTCAGTGACCTGGACGTTTATTGAAAGACACAGGCCAGTTCAGGCTTATTTTATCAGGATGTGTTCTCTCTGGCCCTGTGTTTCCAGTGGAAAACAGGACCGCAGCAGCACTGCTGTGCCCCTCTCTGCACAACAGAGCAGGGGCACGTGGTCTCCATTTGTGCCGTAATCCATGCAGCTCGGGTTTTGATCAGCCAGAAACACAGAGCGCCTGGAAAATTGCACTCCTGGGACAGGACAGAGGAGGAAGAGTCACGAGCAGGGTCCTCACCTCTCCTGTCCTGACCACGATCTCTAAGACAGCCCGTTGCCTGGCACCCTGCGACCCGCCCTGCTTGTAGCCATCTGTGGTTACATTGCACATGTTGTGTGCTCACTTACTTATTTATCAGGTTCTCTCCTGTGAGAACACCGGCTGCACAGAGCGACACGGTGTCTGCATTATTCACAGCTCTGGTGATGGAGCCTGAAGCAGGGCCATAGATTTGCAGGGAGGCATTCAGTGACTAGCAAGGGTGGGAGATGAGGAAAAAAGGAAGAGCTCTGGGTGTCACCAAGTGTGCAGGGTCTCATCCAGCATGGTCAGCGAGGCCCTTTCCTCATATCCCCCCAAGCCCTTTGTGCAGCTTCTAGGGGGAGGGGGCACAAAGACCAGACAATGCCACATGCCTGGTTTACCCAGTGTCTCTGGAAACGTAAAATTCAATATAAATGCAAATGCATGTGGAAATAAAATTTAGGTTTGACATAGAACGAACATCAGGAGCAGTGAACGCCTTAGGCTTCTAGCTCCCTGCTGGCTGCAGTGGGGGTTTCCTGTCCTGGCCAGCGGGTCTCTGGATCTGCTCCTGCCCTCCCCAAGTCTGGGTTTGGTGGTCCCAGTTAAGGACTGGATCCCCCCTCCCTGCCTCTGAAGGTGCCGTAGGGCCCAGAAGCTGCTGCTCAGATTAGCACGTGAAGAGCCGCTTTGGTGTATAGAGGACAAACTAAATGCCTCTCACCTTACAGCTGACAGGTCTTCTACCTGCCAGGTGTGTAGAGTGACCCCACCAGGGCATCCCCACCAGGTCTAGGACAGGCTTTATGCCTGGGCAGTGGGAGGCCCTCTTCTGCCAGGACAGCCAGACTGTGTATTCCTTGCCTGAGGGATGGGCATGAGCAGAGCACTGTAGCTATGTAGGCTGGGGGCGCTGACCTCCAAGTTCACAGTGGACTCCTGCAGCCGGAGTGAGGAGGTGTTGTTCAGTCTCACCTACATGAAGACCCTTGTCCAGATTCACTGACAGCCTTGAACTTTACCTGCTGCTGGTGACCCCGTTTAAGTGGGTGGGGTGGGAGGAATAAGCAGCCGTGGCAGGGAGCCCACACCTGCCCAGGCCGTGAGTCACTGCCCAGCACACCATTCTGGGAGAGGGAAGGGTGTGTGGGGGGGGGGTATCAGGTGGGAGGGAGCCGTGTGGAAGAGCTGAGGTCTCTGCAGACTGTGCGCCATCTGCAGTGCCCGGAGCCTGTTCCTCAGAAAGACGGGGTGCAGCCCTGTCCCATACCTGTCCTGCACCTGTCACACACTTCCTTCCTTCCTCTCTGCAGGCCAGCCAGCTGGGTGTGTACCGGGCCTTTGTGGACAACTATGGAGTTGCTATGGAAACAGCTGAGAAGTGCTGTCAGGCCAACGCTCAGTTTGCAGAAATCTCCGAGGTAACAGTGTGAGGCTGTTAGGGCAGGTGCACCTCCAACTCTCACCACACCTACCACCTCCTACCATGGGCTGCAGGCTGGTACTTACTAGAACCCGACCTCGGAGAACCAAGGGCACCAAATCCAGGGCCAGTTGTGACCCAGGGTGTTTCCAGGTTGCACTGGGTTTGCTCCGATCAGCCCTGTGCCAGGCAGACCATCCTGCCACCCCCGGGCCAGGGCCTGATTCTAGGGGTTGGCCGTGTTCCTCAGACACTCTCTCGTGCTGTCTACAGGGAAGAGTGTCCACAGTTCTGCCATTAGCAGATGTCACCATGAGAGTCCTGGGGCTGACTTTACACCTGTCGCTGGAGACAAGGCAGGATGTGTCTTGGCCCTCTCCTAGTCTAGCCTGCCAGCAACCTCGAAAACTGGAGGAGGAGGAACCAGCACCAGGGAGCAAGGGCTGGTGTCACCTGTGGTCTGCAGAGCCCCAGATCAGAGCTGTACCAGCCCAGGCCTGGGTCTCAGGGGTCACCGTCTCCCTTCCTGCAGTTAGCCCTAGGAGACTGACACCTCAAACTGGCATGTTAGAACCCGAGGACCAAAAAAATCCTCTCAGATACAGAGTGGGCCGTCCACAGCGTGGTGGCCATGCCGAGACCAGAACCCAGCAGGGCGCTAGGGTCTGTATCTAAACAGTGTTCTTCCCACCTTTTCCCTTCCGTGTCAGTTTTGGCAGTTGTGTGGCATTTTCCTCTTTAGTGGCTTGTTTCTGACTTGCCTTTCCCCCAGCCAGCCAGGACTCAGGGTGGACACTCCTGTGTCAGAAATGGCCAGGCACAGTGGCTCATGCCTATAACCCTAGCACTTTGAGATACCCAGGTGGGAGGGTCACTCGAGGCCAGGCGTTCTAGACCAGCCCAGGAAATAGTAAGACCCCCATCTCAGGGCGGCGCCTGTGGCTCAGCGAGTAGGGCGCCGGGCCCATATACCCAGGGTGGCGGGTTCAAACCCGGCCCCGGCCCAACTGCATCAAAAATTAGCCGAGCATGGTGGCGGGCACCTGTGGTCCCAGCTACTTGGGAGGCTGAGGCAAGAGAATCGCCTAAGCCCAGGAGTTGGAGGTTGCTGTGAGCTGTGACTCCACAGCACTCTACTGAGGGTGACAAAGTGAGACTCTGTCTCTACAAAAAAAAAAAAACAAAACAAAGACCCCCATCTTTACAAAAAATACAAAAACTAGGCGAATGTGGTGGCACACTCATGCAGTCGTAGCTACTCAGGAGGATCACGTGAGCCCAGGAGTTTGTAGTTGCAGTGAGCTGTGATGATGCCACTGCACTGTAGTCCAGTTGACAGTAAGACCCTGTCTCAAAAGAGAAATAGGAGCTAGAAACATGGAGTGAGTCTGGCCTCTCCGTCTGATACACAGTCCTTGGCTGTCATACCTGGCTTTGTTCTGAGGCCTTGTGTCATTTTACCACGTAACGCAGTGGAGTGGGCAGGACGCCATTGTGGTTTCACATATTACCTGCAGAGCCCCTGGAGGCCGCACCCCACGTCAGGCGGTGCTGGTAGCAGGATCTGCAGGTGCCTAAGGCTGAAGGCTCCCCCCAATCTGCTGTACCCCCCAAGACCCTAAGTTCTTTCTCTTATTTTCCTTTTTTTTAAATTAGCAACTCCTCATCCTCCTAACAACTGGAATGGTGGCACAGAATTCCAAGTGATATTGACAAATTAGTGGCCTAATCCACTAAGAGCAGGTTACAGTTAAGTAGCCACATTCAAGTCCATCCAGATGGATTTTTTTTTTTTTTGAAACAGAGCCTCAAACTGTCACCCTGGAGAGAGTGCTGTGGCATCACACTTCACAGCAACCTCCAATTCCTGGGCTCAAGCGAGTTTCCTGCCTCTGCCTCCCAAGTAGTTGGGACTACAGGCGCCCGCCACAATGCCCGGCCATTTTTTTGTTTGTTTTTTTTGGTTGCAAGCCACCATTGTTACCATTGTTGTTTGGCGGGCCCGGGCTGGGTGCCAACCTGCCAGCTCAGGTGTATGTGGCTGGTGCCTTAGCCTGTTGAGCCACAGGTGCCAAACCCATCCAGACAGATATTTGCAGAGGAGGGAGGAAATAGTGGTGCATGCCACCTGGGCTGGGTGTGAGGTGGAGGGGGCTAAGTGGCTCCTCCAGCCATGCACAGGTCAGAAGTTGAGCCCATGGTAGGATGTGGGTTGGCAGCTCAGCCGGAGGCTGGGCATCTCTGGACCTCTGTGGCACTTTTACTGTTAGGGCAACATCCACTTTGGTTCCTCATCTGTGTTTAAAAAAAAAAAAGACCCAGGGAAATTAGAGCTGCCCAAGGAAAATAAATCAAGCTGAAGGGGGAGGAAGCATTAGGCGTGCGGAAGTGTGGGGGCCGGTGCTCAGGCAAGGGGGCTTGAGCTCTTCCTCGAGTACAGGGAGGCAAGAGATAGGTTTGATCATAGTTGCCCAAGCTGGGTTCCGTGGAACACCAGCTCCCCAGACAGGAGATGATAGGAATTAGATGAAAAGGACTTCCAGAGTCATTCTAGTTCGGGAAATGTGGGCTTAAACCACACTCACAAGTTTCCTAGAGGCAGGACCTCCTGCAACTCCCAGATACCGCCATGTGCCTTGTGCTGCCCGGCATTGCCCATCCAGGGGCCGGGGGTCGGGGAGGCCCACCTCCCGGGCACATGAGCACCTGGCTTTGCAGTGTTCTGTGTGGCTTTCACGCCCTGTGAGGACCGCTGAGTCAGCTGTATGGAGGAACAGTCACTGCAGGGATGTGTCTAGGGAAGGCACCCAAGTGACTGGCAGAGTTTGGCCCCAGGGAACTGGAAAGCACCGTCTTTGGGCGTGAGAGGTTTCCCATGGCAGAGAGGTTGGCCGGGCCATCTCGGAGCCCCTTCCATCCCTGTGCGGTGTGTGCTGTTATTCTGAAGCCTAGTACCGGGCTTAACTGCAGCTTCTTCCCAGGAAGATTTCAGGCACACAGGCGTCTTCTCGTTTCTCTTTGCACTTTGGGCCAGATCAGTGATGCCTTCTGCGTTGCAGTTGTGTTGAAACACGGCCTATCCACTGAAAAGCCCTGCTCTCCCCCTGGGGATCGTAGTGCCTCATTGTTTTTCCAGCATGCACGTTTGCAAATGGGAAGAGGGTCAATGGGGGTGGACTCTCCAAAGATGAGTGTTCTTTGGAACCACCAGTCCCCAACACACCGACTCACCACTGCAGGAAAATAATGCTACATGTTAAGGTACATCACCGTTCTTCCTGCTTGCAGAGACCCTCAGCTAGGGGCTGTTTTGTCCCCCAGGGGACACTTACCATTGCCTGGAGACATTTATGGTTGTCACAACTGCAGGAAGGTGGGGGTGTTCCTGCACCCGTAACTGGAGGCTGCAGGTGGTGCCCGGCCTCTGACAATGCACCAGGATAGCTGCCCTGAACAGAGAATTTCCATGGCTAAGCAGCTCTGTCCTGAGTGGCCCACAGCCTGTGGGCCCTGTTTACCCTGTGATTTCATCCACTGACTCAGAACACATCCGGGGTTCTTTGTGGTGAGAGAAGGCTGAGATTTCTGCTAAAAGTCCTTGACCACGGAACTTTCTGCCACATCAAAGCTGCTCTGTCATCCATGTAAACACATGCTTTTCTCTCCGCAGAACCTGAGAGCCAGAAGCAACAAGGACGCCAAGGAGACGACGACAACCAAGAACTCTTTGGAAAGTGAGTTCTCCATGCCCAGCAGAGGGGGCATTGCTAGGAAAGCAGCATGATGCCTTCCCTGTTTCAGACTTCAAATTTCAAGAGTGGGGGTGAGGAGAGAGCACCTCAGGGCAGGGCGGGGCAGGGCAGGGAAGGACCTGTGTAGAACGCAGGCTCTGAGTGGCGGGGCAGGGCACGAATCCAGAGTTGCTGGGAAAGTGGTATTAGGAATTTTAAGTCCCTTCCTCTGTGAGTTGTCAGGGTGGTGTCAGTAGTTATGGTCAGAGAGAACAGCAGGCCAGGCACAGTGGCAGCAGGACCCCTGCCCACTGGAGCCCAGGTGTCCTCAAGCAGCTTCTCAGAGCACCTGTCAAGCCAAGAGCTGTGTCCACATCTGAATCCATTCACAGCCCTCTCAGAATCGACCTCCCCAGTGAGCACCATGGGGTCCTCTGACCCCAGCGTGCATCTGCACTGGGGAGCAGGTCAGCCCTGTGGGCTCGGGTCTGCCCAGCAGCTCTGGGCTCTGCATGTGACGTCCTGCCTCCAGGCCTCAAGCTTTCTGCCCTGTCATTGCACAGTGGGGAGCTGGGGCCTGTGGAAATTGGGGTGGCCCTGTTTTCCCCCCACGCTTGGGCTGAGGGCCGGCAGGTGGGCGGTCTCCTTCCCCTGTGTGTGCCTGATGCTCACTGGGCTTTCTCTCCACAGCTCTGCTCTACAAGCCTGTGGACCGGGTGACAAGGAGCACACTTGTCCTTCATGTGAGTCACAGTGCCGTGTGGCTTCTCAGTGGGAAACGAGATCTGTGGTGGTTTTTTTGTTTTGTTTTTGAGGCAGAGTCTCTGTCCCCCTGGGTAGAGTGCAGTGGTGTCACAGCTCACAGCAAGCTCAAACTCTTGGGATCAAGCCATTTTCTTGCCTCAGCCTCCCTGGTAGTTGGGACTATAGGAGTCCACCACAACAACCGGCTAGATTTTCTATTTTTAACAGAGATGAGGTCTCCCTCTTGCCCAGGCTGGTCTTGTATTCCTGAGCTCAAGCAATCCACCTGCCTCGGCCTCCCAGAGTGCTGGGATGACAGGTGTGAGCCACCATGCCCGGCTAAGATTGTGGTATGGAAGGCTCCCTCTCAGTGGCCCATCAGATTCCAGGGGGCGCTGCAGTCCACTGCCTGCTATGATTAGTCCAGGGGTCAGGTGTGCACAGCTGAGCATCACAACCTGGGTGGCTGGAGTTGCCCCAAGCAGTGGGAATAGGGGCTGGCCCATCACTGCCAGCCCAAGTGCCTTCCTCAAGGGTTTGGGATCTGGGGGGATTTTGTTTCTCTGAACCCGGGAACTGTTGACATTGAGCACAGACTGCTCGCATTCCTGCTGAGGAAGAGTCAGCATGCCCATGGATTCAGAATTGCTTACGTGCTTATCTGAAGGGAGAAGAGCCAGGAAAGCCGAGGGCTTTCTCCTGACCCTGTGTAGACCAGTGGTTCTAGACCAGGGCAGTTGCCCCTAGTAGGGGACTCAAGGCAGTATCCACAGACGTGTTTGGCTGTCATCGCTGCAGCCAAAGGGATGCTGCTGGGATCTGATGGAGAGACCACAAACAACGCAGAGTCCCCTGGGGTGCACAGGATGGCTCCCCTGCCCCCAACAAAGAGTCATCTGCCCTAAAGTGCCAGCAGTACCAAGGTCGAGAAGCCCTGCCCTCGGCCTTGATAGCACGAGCCCCTCTTGGCAGAGGCACAGAGTGGGTTTGTTGGACGCCCACGTGGCGCCTGCTTCCGGGTTGATGGTTGTGCAAGCATTGTCTGCAAAACCCAGGCCCAAGCAAAGGAGGTGGGATGGCACTTAGGGACTCTGGGTTCTGCCCTGGTGTGTCTGTGCTCAGCACACCGTGGCCAGTGAGTGCCAGCACTGCACTCTGCCTAACTGGAGTCTCCCCCGCTGCAGGACTTACTGAAGCACACTCCCCCGAGTCACCCCGACCACCCCTTGCTGCAGGATGCCCTCCGGATCTCACAGAACTTCCTCTCCAGCATCAATGAGGAGATCACGCCTCGCCGGCAGTCCATGACCGTAAAGAAGGGAGAGGTGAGTAGCTGGGGCCTCACAGCACACCCCAGACTGAGCCCCGTCCTCAGCACGGCTCAGCCTGACCAGGAAATAAGCTTCTTTGGGAATCAGTCACCCTGGCAAGGCTCCAGCCAGTCCCGTGTGTTAGATGCTGGGGTGAAGCTGTAGAGGTGACCCCCACAGGCCCCACACCCTCCAGGCAGCATCTATCACTGTGCCTTGCTGAGCTGACTCTACTTTTCTATCTCGATGGGTTATGTCCAGGGCTCCCCTTACTTCCCCCACACTCTGGCCCACTCAGCATCTCCAGCCTAGGGGACTGGTGAAAAGGAAGATGGCATTTTATCCTCCTGGAACCCTTCTTCTTGCTGAGTGCCCTTTCATTAAAAATAAGTTAAGTCTAGGTCAGGCGGGAGGATGCCTTCAGGCCAAGAGTTTGAGACCAGCCTGAGCAACAGGGAGACCCCTCCATCTCTACTAAAAATAGAAAAATTTAGCCCGGCGTGGCGAGCACCTGTAATCCCAGCTACTCAGGAGGCTGAAGCAGAAGGATCACTTGAACCCAGCAGTTTGAGGTTGCTGCGAGCTATGATGATGCCACAGCAGTCTAGCCTGGGCAACAGAATGAGACTCTGTCTCAAAAAAAATAAAAAACCAAACCTCTTTGATCTCATGCAGGACAGCAGCCATGTGGCCAGGGAGGGCACACACAGGACGTGAACCTGACTGTACTTAACCTCCGAGAACCTCCTCTTTCTCCTGGTTCATGTTCCAGGTGGTCAGTGTTGTGTCAGACGCTGCACCAAGGTCACAGGCCCTGTCCTCAGGGCACCCCCAGGGCTGACCTGTCCAGCACCCAGGGTTTCTTTACTTCCTCCCTAGGCAGGAGTGCTCAGCCCAGTCCTCTGCACACCTCTTGGAGAACAATATTCTAAGGGCCCAGAGTCTAATCAGGCTGGACCATGAGTGAGGGACTTGGTCAGGTCCCTCCTGCTGGGCCTGGCTTCGGAAGGGCGTGGAGGAGGGACCCCCGGGTGGCTTGGAGCTGCTTCTCCCTGGGCCTGTTGCTTGTCTTTGGAGCAGGATGAGAACACGGCCCCACCACACTGGCTGCCTGGGCACTCTGCAGGGCCTGATGTATGAAAGGAGGCCACAGAGGCAGGCCTGGTTCTCTGTGGGTTCCAGCAGAAGCAGGTCCCCTGGGGACCTAGGGGAGCAGGGATTGGAGTGTGTTCTTTGGAGCAACAAGTGGGCTCTGCCCCTGGCTCAGGGCCACCAAAGGAAAGCAGGCTGGCCTTCTCCCTGTGGGCAGGCCACGAGGATCCAAAGAGAGGTTGGGTTTGCTTCTGCTGAGCTACCATGTGCCAGCCCTTCCGTCCTGGGACACCTGCTCCTTCCCTTCTGTCAGCTGTTCTTTTACGGGCGCGCTGACCCCCCGGGAAACAACATAGGCACCTTTCATGTGGTGTAGAGTCTGCTCCCTGCATGTCCAGCTGCCCCTTAGGAGGGTACCTGGAGAGAAATGCCTTCCGCCTGTTCAGATCGTTAGTCTGCAGCCTTAGGGAACTGCAGAAAGTGAGATGTCGCCTGGAAATTGGCAGCCAGGCCCTCGTTCTCCCGTCTGTCCCCATGAGCCGCCTCCTCTGCTGACCCACTGCCAAAGTCTCTGGGTGACCAAGCAGGAAGTGTTGTGGGTGGCCACCCCTTTTGCTTTTCTCCTGTACGTTGTAAGAATAGGAGTTGTCTAAACACTAAGGAAAGCTGATAAGCAAAAGAGAAGGCCCCCTACATACTTTTCTCTGTATTTGAATCTGCGTGCAGCCCAGAAGCTGCAGGTTGGACACCCCTGGGTAAAGGCAGGGCATTTCACAGGGCAGGGTCCTTTACACCTTACCAGCATTCGGCCTGGACAAGGGGCATTGCTCATTGAGGAGGGGTCACTTGGGTGCCTCAGCTACAAAAGGGGAGAAGGACTTAGGACCTCTGAAAAGTCATCATGTGTCTGACCCACACCTCATGGTTCAGAGCATCCAGGGCAGGTTAAGGACAGTGGCTCGACAGTGGCCAGCCCGGATGGCAGACACGTGCTTGCACCGTGCCCCCACCCCTGGCCATTCCCGGGACAGACGCTGGTAATCAGGGGGGCCTTCCAACCCCGGGCGTCCCCCTCAGTGTTTCTTCAGGCTGCCCAGCCAGTCCGCAGACCCCAGTGCAGTAGCAATGCCAGGCCACACCACTTTCTGGTGTTTGATGCGATTGATTTGAGGACGCCCTTTTTCTTCCCTAAGTATCTGCGATCTCTGCGGTCAGTAACTCAGAACCCACGGCCTCTATCAGGCCATGAGGCTGAAGGGCTTCATAACCTTCAATGCACCATTTGGAAGTGAGGGCTGACGACCTCCACACACTGCAGCATCTGGGTCAAGGGTGGTAGGAGAGCACCCTCCACGTCACCAGCAAGGAGAGAATCCACAGGGCCTCCACGGGTGGAGGTGGGGTGCTGCCGGCTGCTTTTGCAGGCTGCAAAGAGCATTTGTGGCTGGGAGGCCAGAGCTTTGTCTTCTGCTTGTCTCTGAATTTGGTGTGTGCTGTTAACGTCAAGTATGCGCCCGGGGAGGAACTCGCCTTGAGTTCTCATGTGGACCCCATGGGGTCAGAGGCATGTGCCCTTCCACAGGTGAGAAAGCGCAGCACAGAGAGGTTGAGTGGCTTGCCCACAGTCACACAGCCAAGCACCTGCCGGCGCTGTTCAGTGTCAGGGCACCACTTACGATGCTGCTTAAAGAGCACAGCCCTGGAGCTGCAGCTAAGCCAGGATGTGAGGTCAGGTGTCCCCAGGTGTGTTAGACTTTGGTTGCCTCTCTTCCTTGTGAACTGATAGGACTTGTCTACCCTCCTCTTGTCCTTGCTCTGCCTGTGTGGAGTCTCGAGTAAGTGGATGTCTCCCTCTCAGCTGAGCATGCTACCCAAGTCTGAGGCCCCAGGTGGCAGGGTGAGGCTTTGTTTCAAATTTCCCTGGCAGTTTGGTCATGGGTGGAGCAGGGCCTCCGTGGGTCTGGACATTGAGTGGTGGGGCCTCCGTGGGTCTGGACGTTGAATGGTGGGGCCTCCGTGGGTCTGGACGTTGAGTGGTGGGGCCTCCGTGGGTCTGGATGTTGAATGGTGGGGCCTCCGTGGGTCTGGACGTTGAGAGGAGCAGGGCCTCCATGGGCCTGAACATTGAGTGGTGGGGCCTCTGTAGGTCTGAACACTGAGCGGTGGGGCCTCTGTGGGTCTGGGCCTTGAGTGGTGTGACCTCCGTGGGTCTGGACACTGCGCAGTGCCCCTGTAGTCACTGCTGGGCCAGGCTGAGGGGAGCATTGTGGGGAGGCTTCAGTGTGAGCCCCACTGTGTCTCCTGCCATCTCATCCTTTTCAGCCACGTCCCACAACTCCAGGGCTGTACTCTTTGAGGAAGTGTGACTTTGGTCATCACAGGGGGCTCCTTGACACTGGATAGTGGCTTCCAGGTGCTTGGGCTTCCCGGTATCCAGCCCCAGAACCCCTGGGGGTTGTGAGCAGCAAGTGTCACCCAGAAGGACATCCCTTTATCCTCCCCAGAAACATCAGGGTCAGTGCACGTTTTTCTTGCAGGCCTGAGTCCTGTGAGCCGGTGGGTGGGTGGGTGTTTGTTGGCTGCATTAACATCACAGGTAACTGGATCCTGTTGCTGGATGTCTCCCTCAGCTGCCTGTCTACTGCTCTGATCCCTGCACCACGTGCCACTCAGCATACAGCCCTGCCTGGAAGCAGATAGGAGGATCTGGTTTGGATGTTTTATCTCCTGAGAGCCAGCCATGCATTGGCCTCCAGTACTTGTCCTCTGCCTGGATCCCAGAGGCTGGTGCAGGAAGAGTTCAGGGAATGGTCTGATCAGGAGCTGGGGTTGTTTCTAGGAGGTGACTGGGGCAGGCTGAGGTGCAGAGGCGGCAAGGCGTGGGCCCAGGAGAGCTGAGGCCTTTCGGTTGATGGGGGAAAAGTTGGAGGACAACTGGAGAGGCAGGTGCCAGCCCGGGGGCGGGAGGAGTGGGGTGCTCAGCTCCACCAGGCACAAGGTGGCAGCCAGTGCTCATCTCTAACCCCCAGCGTGCTTGCCAAGGGGCAGGGTAGGTCCAGACCTGCCCAGGTCCTGGGGAGGAAGCTGAGAGAACCTCGGCAGGCAGTGCTCCCAGAAGACAAGATGAGGGGAAAGCTCCCATGTTCACGCCCAGCCTTTCTTGGTCCTATCTACCTGCAAACAGTGGGGTTCTGGGCTTGTCTGGGCCAGGTTCTAATTCCTTCCTGAAAGCATGGGCACGCTGCTCACCCCCTCAGCTGTTCCTTCCCCGTGATGTGGTGGAGCCGGAGCCTGGTACACGGCATTTCTGCGGAGGGAGATGAGCTGCGGGGTGACTCTGTAGGTGCTCGGCAAATGTTGGCTGCCACCACCCTTATTATTGCTGCAAGCTGGCAGTGTGCTTCCCCGGGTCCTGCCCCACCCTCCAACAGGTTCTTGTCCCTTCTTGTCCCTGGAGAGGGATTGTCTTGTGATGTGTCTCTCCAGGGTGCATGAAATCTCTCAGGCCAGAATTGACTAGGAAAGCTTTCAAACCAGGCAGTGGTGGTTTGCTCTGCGGGGAGGCCAGTTAGCCACGTTCCAGGAGCTGGAGGTCAAGTGAGAGGAGAGAAGGGACAGAAATTAAGGCGGCAGGTCCTAGGCCATGAAGCTGTCAGCCTGGCAGGGGACCCTCATGGCTCCCTACACACCTGCTGACCCTCTGAAGCCGCCACTGGCAGGCAGTGTCATCAGTGGCCAGCTCTCCTGGGGTGCAGATTTTCTCAGGGGGCACAGTAGTGAGGGCTGGGGTTGCTGGCTGCCTGCAGGGTCCATTGGGCCAGCCGCTGATGTCCCGCCTGAGTCTGCGTGGTTACTTTCCCTCATCCTCCCGTCCAGGCCCTTCTGGTTTGTTTCTATCTCATCGCGCTGCAGTACAGGAGGAAGTTCCCGCCCCCGGTGGAACTGTGGTCTTGGAGCCCAGAGCATGTCTTAGCTGCGCCCGCACACCACCTGCTGCGAGGTGTGAACAACAAGCATCTCCCTCCCTCTCTCTCCCTGGAGGGCCTGCAAGATCGGGTTCTGGGGAGAGCCCTCTATCTATCATAAGACGGCCACCTTCTCGCAGTGTCCTCACACGGCCTTCCCTTCAAGAGGATAAGATCTCCGTGTTCTTATAGGGACACTGAGCCTGTCACGTCAGCCCCGCCCTCAGAGCCTCAGCTAAATCTACTCATCTCCCAAAGGCCCCACCTCCCAACGCCATCCCAGTGGGTGTTAGAGTGTTCTGAATTCTGTGGGGACACAAGCATTCATCCTGTCACAGTTCCCTTGCAGCCTAGTCCATTCCAGTGTGAGAAGGCTGTGCCCAAGGCAGGGGGTGGGTGTTGTCACAGTGACAGCTGAAGGAGGTGCCAGCCTGGGGAAGAGGAAGCCCCTTCCTCATGGTCCATGTGGCCTGAGCCTGCCCCCTCCTTGAAAGACCATGGCCACAAAACGCCACCTCCCAGGGCTTTGGTTTCCTGTCTATAAAAATGGGGGTGAGTGTGCCTCTCTGGTCGAATCATGCATGGGAGGCTCTGAAGATGCGCCCCCCATACACACAGCCTTGAGGTCTTGGTGAATGGTAGCCCTGTGTGATGGCCTTGGGGTTCAGTGTTTCATTTAATGCTCTAAAAATACGCCACCACAGGGTCTGTGTCATTGCCATCTCATTTTTCTTTTTTGAAACAGTCTCACCTTGTCACCCTTGGTAGAGTGCTGTGGCGTCATAGCTCACAGCAACCTCCAGCTCCTGGGCTTAGGTGGTTCTCTTGTCTCAGCCTCCCAAGTAGCTGGGACTACAGGTGCCCACCACAATGCCCAGCTATTTTTTGTTTGCAGTTTGGCTGGGGTCAGATTCACACCCGCCACCCTTGGTATATGGGGCTGGCACCCTACTCACTGAGCCATAGGTGCCACCCTGCCATCTCATTTTTAAGGGAACGGAGGCTCAGAGAAATGGAGCCATTGAGCTGGCAGTATCATTATGGAGAGAGAGTGAAGGGTGGCCACAGGGAGCGAAGGTGCATGGGGGCCCTGGCTGCCTTGGTTCACTGGGAGGCTCTGTGTTGGGTGATGGTATCGGTTATTCAAGAAGGTAGGCTCGGCGCCTGTGGCCCAAGCGGCTAAGGTGCCAGCCTGGGCTGCAACCAAAAAAATGGCCGGTCGTTGTGGCGAGTGCCTGTAGTCCCAGCTACTTGGGAGGCAGAGGCAAGAGACTCGCTTAAGCCCAGGAATTGGAGGTTGCTGTGAGCTGTGATGCCACTGCACTCTACCCGGGGTGACAGCTTGAGGCTCTGTCTGAAAAAAAAAAAAGTAGATGGTGTTTCTTCCAGCTGGTGTCCCCACCTAGGGTGTAGGGGAGCTCCCCACAGCACACATGGGGCACACACACGTACTCAGAGACACATGCCACGTGGGGTTACGTGTGTGAGGACACGGGCCTGTGCTCACACTGGAATGGACACACACAGGGAGACGGGACACAGAGACAGACACAGCAGAAACACAGGGATCTCCAAGGGGGTCGGCAGCCCCTCTGAAGCATGGTTGTGTCCTTGTCCTGGGGTCAGTAAGGCCTCAGTCCTCTCTGTCCTGCAGCTCTGCCTAGGAGAATTTGCTTCTCTTGAGACGCTGCTACAGGGACAGTTCTCCCATGACCTCACACTGTCTCTAGGATGCTGTGGGGACCCAGCCCCACTCTTGCCATGACCCCTGGAGGACCTGACTGGGTGGGTCAGCTGTCTCTAAGGCCCTGAAACCCTGGGGATCCGGTCAGTGTGGGAAGACCGGGTGTCTGGGCGTTTCTGGTCCACAGGTGTGTGCACTCCTTCTGAGCTGAGCTTAGAGTGCCCTCTGCTGGTGATGGCGAGAAGCTCAGTCCCATTGTGAGTAGAGCTGCCCTCCGGCCATGCCATTGCTTGGACCGCTCTCCCTGGGCTGGGAGACCCTCTGCTGTGTGCCTGCCAAGGGGACATCTTGTGATCATTCCCAGAGGACCTCAGTGTCCCAGGACCCTCCCCAGACTTGGTCCCAGTTGCAGACCCAGCAGTTGGACATGCCTGGGTCACCCTCCCGCACTGCACAGACATTTCTCCAAGTGCACACGCTGTTCCTTGCTGCCTCTGGGTGCCGTCACCAGGCAGCCGTCTGCCCTTGGGGGGAGGGTGTGGGCGAGTGCCAGTGAGTCACACCTTGGCACACCAACAGGCTTCGTGCCCTTCCACTTAGGGCACCAGGGCCGTCGTGAGCCAGCCTACCTACAAAGGTGACGTGTGCCTCCACCCAGGGGGTATCAGGGGCCCAGCCCAGACTGCTTTTGCTTCTGGGAGCTGTGTTGCTTCCGGATCCTGCAGGGTGTGGGAGTTCAGGGAAGCAGGGGCTTCCTGAGAAGGACCTCATGCTCTGGTGGGCAGCGGAGTCAGACACCTGCTCTGTCCCCTGGCCCAGCTTGGCCCCTCCAGGGCAAGGGTACACTACCTGCTGGGGAGACATGGGGTTTTCAAGGGCTCTGTAGTTCACGTCCCATGTACACACTCTTCCCAGCTATCCTAGCTCAGGGCAGGGGTCACCCTCCCTAGGAAGCCTTCCCCAGAAGCCAGGTGCAGCCAGGACCATGTGTTCCCAAGGGCAGAGCCCGATGCATGTTGCCACTTGCTCTCTGTGCCGCCTTGGTAGACCACGGACCTCTCCAAGGCTCCGTTTTCTCATCTGTGAAGTGAGCATCAGGACCTGCCTACAGTGTGTCGTGGGGATCGCATCAGATGACTCGGGATGTGCCCGCACAGCACACCATCCATGTGCGGGGAGGGCTCACTGCGACAGCCTCCACCCTGGTGTGGCGCAGCCCACACGCCGTGCCCGCACTGTTTGTTGGGCAGATCAGTGATTTACCTCAACGTGCCCATTTATGGGCAAAGTGCTGAGATGCAGGAAGGCAGGTGGCTGGCTGGGAGCTCGTGCTGCCCACCCCTGGCTCCTGTCTGCCTCTGCTCTCAGGCCACAGGTGTCTAGGCAGGTGTCAGCAGTGTCTGCCTGTCCTGTCTGGCCTGGTCAGGAGGACTGGGTATTCCGGACATGGGCCCCCAGCTTCCTGCTGCCTCCAGAACCACTGCGGGTCCTTGTCACGACACTGAGGGCAGCCTGTTCTCAGCACCCCTCCCTGCTGACCGCACCGCTGCCCTGTCTGTACCCAGAACGTGAAGCTCTTCCCACCACAGAGCACGTGCTTGTGACTGTCCCTCTGCAGCACTGCCCCTCCTCGGCACCACCAGCTTCTTGTCTCAAGTTGCCATCCCCAGAGTGGCACCGGCTACCCGTTTAAAAGGGCTTCTCCCATCACTGGTCTTCCCTAGAGGCTGTTTTCTTGGCCTCCGGGTCAAGCACTCAGGAGGGACTCAGAAAGAAATGTCTGTTGAACAAAAGGGGGCCTATAGGCCCCTGTCATCAGGCCAGTGAGACAGACAGAAAATTCTGGAAAGTGGTCTGAGGGTTGAATGTGGAGGGAGTGAAATCTCCCCTTGAGGGGGCAGAGAACATCTCCAGGGCATCCTGCTCCTGCTGGGCCGGGAGGGCCCCACACACCCCGTCTGACCCAGCCCCCTCTGTGCCCGCAGCATCGGCAGCTGCTGAAGGACAGCTTCATGGTGGAGCTGGTGGAGGGCGCCCGCAAGCTACGCCACATCTTCCTCTTCACGGACTTGCTCCTCTGCACCAAGCTCAAGAAGCAGGGTGGAGGGTGAGTGGTGACCTGGCCCTGTCCTGCCGCAGTGCTCCAGGAGGGAGGGTGGCATGGGGCACCCAGAAGAGGTCAGTGAGGATGTGGCTGGGCCTTGTCTTTTTTTATGTTTCTCCCACCTAGACACAATGCCAGGTTCAAGATCAAAAGCTGCCATTAAAGGCCAGACACAGTGGCTCACACCTGTAATCCTAGCACTCTGGAAGGCCAAGGCAGGTGGATAGCTTGAGCTCAGGAGTTCGAGACCAGCCAGGGCAAAGCAAAAAAAAAAACACCAAGACCCTGACTCTACTAAAAATAGAAAAACCACGGCAAGAGGATTGCTTGAGCCCAAGAGTTTGAGGTTGCTGTGAGCTGACTCCACAGCCTTCTACTCAGGGCAACAGCGTGAGACAGTGTCTAAAAAGAAAAAAAAAAAGTTGCAATTAACAATCTGTAGATATTGTGGGGCATCGTGGTGAGCTGAAGGGTCACACACCATTGTTGGAGGGTTATGTTGGGACCAGTCTGGGAAGCGTGGGTAGCAGGTCGAGGAGCTGTAAAGTTCGTGCAGCCCTCCCCTGCCCCTGCCAGGCATTACTGGGTGGTCTCTGCTCTTTGTCCCCCAGCACTGGTGGTGGCTTCTGAAGTTCTCTAAGCGCAGGGCTGCAGACACCCCACCACCACCCAAGGGTCATACTCATCCAAGTCACCCCAGGTTTGATTGGAGCAAAGAAGGTCACATTGGAAAGGCCCAGAACTGGGCTCTTCCCTCATTCTGCCACTGCCCCACAGAGTGGGTTTAATCAGTCAGCTCAGAAGACAGCCTCAGTTTCCCCAGCCTTGATGGAAAGGCTGGGTTTTAGGTTAGGTGGACTGTGCATGGCCGGTCTCAGAAGCAGTGACATCCCCCAGGGAAGGCGGTCAGCCTGTGTCAGCATTCTCCTCCTCCCCCCAGAAAAACCCAGCAATACGACTGCAAGTGGTACATTCCACTCACGGATCTGAGCTTCCAGATGGTGGACGAGTCGGAGGCAGCCCCCAACATCCCCCTGGTACCAGATGAGGAGCTGGATGCTCTGAAGATCAAGATCTCCCAGATCAAGAGTGATATCCAGAGGGAGAAGGTGCAGGGCTAGGGGTGCCGGGGGCTGGGCTCGTGTGACCTGGTAGGCGGCGTCAAGGGAGCTGGGCATGGCGTTCACTGTGCCCCGTTCACAGGGTACAGTCTCATACCTGGTGGATGGGCTGATGCCTAGTTGTCTGACCTGTGACCACAGGATCCCCACATGGGACACTTGTTCACACTGGCATCACACTTGTCCATCGGCCAGGTATGAGACTCTATCCCTGTGGCTCCTGGCTGACCATCACACCGGTGCTCAAGCCCGACCTTGTGTTCTTCTTGCTGTCGTGGATAAAACCTGCCCTGGGGCACCCCTGGCTCTCCAGAGGGTGCAGAGTAGGAAACAAGGTTTTCACTTACTGAGCCTGGGCTGGCAGAGTGCCATGTTTACAAGGGCAGTCCTGGGTCACATGGGCAGGCATGAGGACTCAGGCTCGGCGGGGTGGTGGGGGGGTCATGGGGTCACCCAGCAGTGTGTGGGGAGCAGCAGGGTCACTCTGAGTTCTGGGGAGAGTGCCTAAATGGAAGGAAGCCTCGTCTGCTAGCGGGGAGAGCTGCCCCTGAGTCCTTGTCTCCAGCCACCGGCTAAAGTGGTTTACGCCCGGGCAGCAGCCTTTGCTGTGTCATTGCATCACATGGGTAAAGTTCTCAGTCGCTGGCAGGAAAGTCACAGCCAGACCGTGGGGGGCTTGGAGCAGCCCCGGGCGTAGGCCTGAGGAAGGCACCCAAGCGTCCCGGTAGGGGCCAACCCCAGGTTGGGGTGCCGCTCCTCCAAGTGTTTCAGAATTCAGACGATGAAAGCAGTGAGGATGGGTCTGTCGTGTCTGGGGTTACCCAGCCCAGAGGAGGTGCCGTGGGTGGGCACAGATGACGCAGGTCCCTACAAGGTTGGGCTTCAGCCCAGGGATGCCTGGCTGGGGTGGACGTAGCAGGAGAGGGGTCCACCTCGACCCACACCCAGCTGCGCCCAAACCCAGCACAATTAGGAGCGCTCAGGGAGCCCCACGGCCGGAGTAAACGTCAGCTTTTTGTTCATCGAGGTGGGACTGCAGTCTCCATGGGAGGGTGTCCCCAGGAGAGGGGTCAGAGCTGCGTCCTCAGGGGCAGTCCTGGCTTGTTGATGACACTCCAGCATTTTCCACGTGGCACCCTTCATTTGGGGGTTGGAGATGGGGACAGGCAGCTCAGACTTCTGCTCCCTGAGGTAGTGGCTTCTGAAGGGGTCTACACAGCTTGGGCCAGGGAGGGCTTCCCTGTCCAGGCCCTGCTGGTGTTTGGCCGTTCCTTGGGACCCCCCACAGACTTTCCCAGGGGGGCTGATGGTTGGATCAGGGAGGAGGTCACAGCCCCTGGACATTGTCTGAGTTTGTTAAAAATTGAAAGCAAATGGGTGGCGCCTGTGGCTCAAGGAGTAGGGTGCCAGCCCCATGTACTGGAGATGGCGGGTTCAAACCTGGCCCTGGCCAAAAACTGCAAAAAAGAAAAAAAAAAAAAAATTGAAGGCAAGGGATCGGTGCCCATAGCTCTCAGCAATTAGGGCACCGGCCACATACACCAGGGCTGGCAGGTTCGAACCCAGCCCAGGCCTGCTAAAGAATGACAACTACAATAAAAAAATAGCTGGGGCTCTGTACCTGTGGCTCAAGCAGCTAAGGCGCCAGCCACATACACCTGAGCGGGCAGGTTCAAATCCAGCCTGGGCCCGCCAAACAACAATGCCGGCTGCAACTAAAAAAAAAAAATAGCCAGGAGTTGTGGCAGACGCGTGTAGTCCCAGCTACTTGGGAGGCTGAGGTAGGAGACTGAGCCTTGGAGTTGGAGGTTGCTGTGAGCTGTGATGCCACAGCACTCTACCCAGGGCCACAGCTTGAGGCTCTGTCTCAAAAAAAATAAAAATAAAAATAGCTGAGCATTGTGGCAGATACCTGTAGTCCCAGCTACTTAGAAGGCTGAGCAAGAGAATCGTCTTAAGCCCAGGAGTTTAAGGTTGCTATGAGTTGTGATGCCATGGCACTCTACTGAGGGCGGCATAGTAACATTCTATTTAAAAAATTTAAAAAAGGAATTGAAAGCAAGGATGTTCCTAAAGGTTTCTTCTCTCTGCCTTTAAGAGAGGAACATTTTCATTTCTGCAAGGAAGATTTAGTTTAGCCAGGTGTTGTGGTGGGCGCCTGTAGTCCCAGCTACTCGGGAGGCTGAGGCAAGAGAATCGCCTAAGCCCAGGAGTTGGAGGTTGCTGTGAGCTGTGTGACGCCACGGCACTCTACCGAGGGCGATAAAGTGAGACTCTGTCTCTACAAAAAAAAAAAGAA